>JAZHYW010066009.1:0-174020 GCA_037355805.1 Ixodes ricinus
TAGAAAGCCTGCTTTTGCGTAAACTAATGGAACAACTCTTTTGTAGTAACTTTTATTGGAGTTTAGTACCAAAATGGAGGGCGCGTGTTGTTTTCTAAAATCTTTAGTTCGCAAGGTTTTGCAGTATAATCAATATTGTTTTTATACAACCGTGCCTCAGCGGTGATTTCAGGTAGCGCGTCCTGAGTTAGGCGCATATTAACCACGGTAGTAATCCGCGGCGCGTCCGCTTGGGAGTCGGGGCAGTACCTGAAGCCCTTCCACAGTATCTGTTCTGGCCCCATGAATGGCCAGATTGCAACGAAAATGGAAGTCACGTGCAGTTCTGGACAGGCCGCTGCGGGAGAAATGGCGGCGTTGAGATCGCCATTAGCTTGGTTCTCGGGGACGGATCGGTGCCACTTTTTCAGAGCAGTCTCTATGGCAGTTTCCCGAACTGAGTGGTTCTAGTAACGTTGGTCCACGAGAACCGAGCCAATGGCGATGCCCACGCCGCCATTTCTCCCGCACGCGGCCAGTCCAGGAACTGCACGTGACTACCATTTTCGTTGTAATCGGCCATTTTAGGGCCAGGAACAGATAATATGGAAGGGGCTTCGAGGCACCTGCCCCGGGATTTCCCAACGGACGCGACGCGGATTACCACTGTGGTCAATATGCGGCCCAACTCAGGACGCGCTACCTGAAATCACCGCTGAGGCACGGTTGCATAAAAACAATATTAATTATACTGCAAAACCTTGCGTACTAAAGATTTCCAGGAACAACACGCGCCCTCTATATTGTACTAAACTTTAATAAAAGTTACTACAAAAAGAGTTTTTTCCCTTAGTTTTTACGCAAAAACATGTTTTCTAAAAAGCTCGAGGCGACCACAGTTAAGACAAATGATACAGAGTGGCGCTGTTGCCGTATTTAGCTTCAGTCTCGGTGGACGCCAGCGGCCCAGGTTTCAACGGTGAGTTTCCCAACTGAGAGTTCTAGTAACGTTAGTGTCAGCCGACTCATGAAGGATGATAACAGCAGTGCGGAGTTCAATTATAAACAGAGTAACAAAAAAAATTGAAACCGAGGGTGACAAAGAAAGAAACGAGGAGGTAATGCGATAATTGTGTCGAGGAGTGGCAACACCCCCAGGAAGAGCCGTTCTTTTCATTTTTTCTTTTTGCAGTATCATCGGTTTCCTGATTAGGACGCTCTGTTATCAGTTTCGGCCACTGCTCCTGCATTATATTTATCGATGAGCACATTGTAGTACATCCCCAAATTTACACAGAACGCGCTTACTGTATCTTATATCATGGTTAACGCTGTCCTGGCGGCAGACTAAGAACTGCTTCGTGACATAGAGCACGCTGAAACAACGAACGGGATGCCTCTCGCACTAGATCGAGATCGCGGTTGGATCGTGAGCGGCGCACCAATAGACCCTTTTCTTAAAAGTGCGCGACATCTAGACGGATTCAGTTCCAGGCTTCCTGCCTATTAATCGACCGCCAGTCACGTTATAGGACTATAGCAACTCTTTTCGCACGAAAGCGTATTGGTGACTGCAAGAACTGTGGCCGAAACCGTCAGCGATCAGACCGGTCAGATCACTAGGCGTCATTTCCATTCTACTGAACTAGTCATCCAAGAACTGGTCATTTCGGGAGTCACCTATGCACTTAAGTGCGAAGCGAGTGGTGAAAAGCTTACATCTTCCGGCAAATCGCTGCAATGTCCCCGGTCCAACCGCGACTTCGGCCTTGAGTGAGCGAGTGAGCGAGCGAGCGTCCTCACCTGCTCGGGCTGGTCTATGGATCGCTACGTCATGGAGCGATTCTTCGGCTGCTGCCAGGATAGAGAGCTCGCATACGCAGTTCGTGTGCTCCCCACGAACTTGGAGAGCAATGTACAAGCAGGAATTCTCCATAATATTGCTTTTATGCTGACATTTCCTTCCACAAACATGCAGAAAAGAACGTGCGATTCTTGAGGTTGTCATACAAGCTAATACGTCTTGGTTCAACTTTATTAATTCCGCATCTACAGAATGAGCCGATCAATATTTTCATATTATTTTCCCCAGAACTATAGGCTAAGAAAAACAAGTTTTTTTTCCTGGAAAGGGCTTTTTTTTATACATAAAGACGTTCGTAACTCTGTCCCTCTTTTTTATATAAAAATTGTGTTCGCCAAAACTAAAGCTTTTAAAAATGATACAATGTTTCTTTTTGTTGTTTTAATTCAAATTGTTGTTTTTATATTAAAAAAGTGATATGCATCGAGTGTTGCGTACGGGAGTTGTCCAACTTGAAAATGTTCCTTGACATTCAGTGTGTGCTCCGTGCGGATTGTTGATGTATAGATCAGTACCTGGATGAACGTGAACTCTGCAACAAGAACTCAAACGACCCAATAAGCTAAGTAATGCAAAACGTGAGATCAGGTACAGGACCCATTACGATCATTTCTAATTTCACAACGGCTGTTTTCTCAGCGATTCAATTAACGAATTTCTGAATCATACCGAAAAATAAGATGAATCGTTCTGCTCGCTCTCTTCAACGTAGACGTGAACGTTCCGACAACAAACAATTGACAATTTAAAATTTCATATACGTGGTGTTGTTATCCTAAAGTCTCCTTTTAAAATAAAACTTGAGCTTTAATCAGAATAATCATAATAATAATATTTATTTGAAGATTTGGAAAACAATCACAATGATATTTTGGTCGTTGCCCCTGGACAAGAACACTAAAAGTAAGAAACAAAAAATGTGCGTGATCATACTGAAGACACATTAATAAAAACACAAAAATAATAATTGGTTAGTAAAAACTGAATTACTCAATAGGTAGTGCAACCAAACTTCATCAAACTTTCAGCGCTCTCGTTTCGAGCGTAGTGCCAGTTCAATTAGGTTTACATTCATAAAGTACTTTAAACTTTCTGGCATCTTTTCTGAAAATTTTCTTAGGGAAGTTCGAATACCTTGTAATATTTTTTTAAATATTAGTAAAACAGATTTTATAAATTAAATTAAAAAATGTAACTTTTTTGTTGCTTTTTATGTTCTATTTATAACATAAATATTTGTGACACTATCTTGCCACAAAAAAAAATCAAAAGTAGAAAACGAATATACCATACGTCATTCAAAAGACGAGTCTGCAACACCACGAAGTTACCGCAATATCCGTGATTCGAATGCCGCGTGCCAAGTTTCTCCTTGAACTGATCGCCATGCGGCATTCCGAAGCAGGCACCTCGTGGTACTCGCTTCGAATCTGTACGCAGACTGACTTTTGTATGTTGTGTAAGTAGTGTGACCCCGGCTGAGTCAGAGCCTTTTGTTGTTTTTGTGTGTCGCCGTGCTGTGCCCTCGTCATTTTGCGCGGTTGTCCCTTACAATAAATCACCACCTCGCCAGACTATCTCCAAACGTTCCCCCGTTTTATTTTTATCTCGACTTTTCCAATGTCTATCCTTTCTGACTGGACAGCAATATTTCTATCTTTATTAGATCCTGCATCATATTCCGCTTCAACTATGATTTATGAGATGAGCTACAACTTTGCCTGTGCAACGACTGGACACAGCTTTTGAGCGTAAAATAGCAACTCGTTTTATGTTCCTTTGCCACGTTTGTAAAACAGAATTCGTTTATTGCATAGTTGATGTTTTTTAAACAGTGTTTTTTACTACAAGCAGTTAAATTAAGAACGTGGAATTACAGATGCATCTTATATGAACGACTCTATAATTTCTACGCTAAATAAAGGTGAATATTCTTTTACAAATTTTGAAATGATACTATATTCAAGGTGCATGTCTCAGGGCCAACATAGAGGTTAAGTTATATCTCTGCTGGCTATATAGTTGTTTACCTTAGACGATATGACAGGCTTCTACCCCCAACCAAAAATCCGAATAATTCTACTAATGTATAAGAGCAGTCATCTTGTTTAGGATACATGGATATTACAAACCTATTAAAAATGCTGCAGCACACAAATAGTACTGCGCTGTAATTGTGATTGCCCGAATTCCACAGTCTGCTCTCATTCCAATAACTTCTATTCCTAAAGCATTTCGAATGTGACAGTATCGTTCATAGCTTTTACATTCAACACAAAACGGAGCATATCCGAATCGTGAACGCTGACTTCCCTGACGAGAAGCACTCACGAGTGTGTATGTGGGTCTCGTGTCGCCTGTGATGTCGCTATATGTTTATTTTCTTTTTAATATTAATTATTTTAGATGTAATTGTTGCTGCGATGTCGCGATATAATTTATTCTCATTATTTTAAATAATTCCAAATGTAATTGTTGAAATTCAGAGCTTCGGCTAGATGGCCCGAGCACCACCCGAATAAAAGGGTTCAGCAGCATCGATTCATCCGATAACACCTAGAAAACGAGACTCTGGGTATTATTAGATCATCGTTGGGGGATCACTGAGCCGCCCCGAGAGGCAAACGCGCTCACTCTTGACCAGACTTGGAAGTAATCCGTTACAAGTAACGGGATTACTTGTAATTAATTACTTTTCTTGTAATTTAGTAATTAATCCGTTACTTTTTTGAAAATGTAATTTGTAATGTAATCTCATTACTTTTTTCAGTAACGAATTACTGAAATTACTCGTTACAATTCTTCCGTCCCGTCAAAGGGAGAAACAGAGTGGAAGAAGGGCGATGCAACGGCCTTCGCGCTTTTGGCATGGTAACACGAGACTCTCGTGAGGTGCTGGTGAGGGAAAGGAATTCACGGAAAGCACGACAGCCCAGCCAGAGACCGTTTCTCGACTCGTTCGTACGGTCAGCCAGGCTGGGAGGCTTCGACACTCTACAGAAAGGCAACAGGCTTCGACTTCTTGGAAAACGAACGGACTGCTCCGAGCTTACAAAAGAGCAGAAAACGGATGGACCATAAAACCGTGGCGTGGGGTTCGTGTCGAGTGGGACCGTGGACAGAGTGACCGTAGTGCATACGTCCGCTCCCTTCCTCCCCCCCCTCCTCTACCCTCCTTCTTCCCTCCCCACTCCTCCGCGCCTTGTTCCCCCAAAACAATTTTTTTTAAACGAAACCGTGCTTTGCTTTTTGGTTTTTCCGCCTATACCACGCTCACCCCGCAAACAGAGAGGCAGCTCTAATGAGACCTCGACCCTGCTCATCCTTGACAGCGCTGTGCAAGCTGAATACTGGCTGGGCCAACCAGCTATGTGGCTTCTTTCACTTGACTTTGCACTAGCGGATGCGTAGGGCAAAAACATGAGGGATGCGATGGCGGCAGTTCATTGGAACAAAGAAAAATCTAGCATCAACCCTGCTGTCAGTTTAAACAGTAACTTTCGATAGCAGGCAATAAGCTGGTCGGGGAGCACAACAAAACGGCTTGGGTTCTCGTCAGCGGATCGGGCCTGCGGGAACAGACCGACATTTTAGGGAAAGGAAACATAGCCCGAGTTTTCTGAGAATAAACGGTGACTCACTTGGACACTGGAGTTGTGAAGCCGCCTGTAAACGCGTGAAAGACATGGAAGCGTGCTGTTCACTGAAAATTGGGCTTTTTTTAATAATTTCTAGACGGGAAAGTCAGTTCAGCTGAGAGATTGTGCATTAATATTTCGTGTGACGTCTTGGTTCTGATAAGTTTGGTGATCAAGAAAGAAGATCAAGTGGGTCATTCGGTCGGATAACAACCTTCATCAAGGAGGAGTCTTTGAGATGTACCCAGACGCAAGTACCGCATCTTGGTCTCACAGCCAGTCCGTTTTAGTAGGTAAACCAGCCCCTATTTAGGCAACATGCAGCAAACATAGAAAAACCATATCTTGAAGCTCGCCGATTCTAAACTCGGATTAATTCGAATGGTGTGCGTGCCTCCACCGCCCAAGTGCATTCGTCGCATGTTCATGGGATTTAGTTCTGTCCCGGTTGGACAGCGCAAGGCTCGTTTATCTTGAGCACCTGTTCAAGTTCTTTAAAACTTTATAGATTCGTTCTCCTAAAATTATTAACCTAAAATATTGGGTAGAAAGTAATGAATATGTTTATTTTTGTTTTAATTTTGATGGGGCCCAAAATTTTCACCTTCAAACACGCAGTATATAGTGTGTATTTTTCGTGTTCCTTTGGAGTAACGCAAAAGTAATCGAGTAAAGTAACGAAGTAATTAATCGATTACTTTTTACGGGGAGTAATTTGTAACGGTAATCCATTACTTTTTAGGCCAAGTAATTGTAACTGTAATTAATTACTTTTTTGAAGTAACGGGCACAAGTCTGCTCTTGACGAGAGTAGAGGCGGAGCAAAGCGGCAGACGCCTGCGTCTATGGCGTCGCCGTACGCTAGCGTCACGCTTGTTGTGAGGCGCTGAAAGACGCGATGGAGGCGACGCTGATCCGTCTTGCCGTTTTCCGCGGATAGAGCGGTCAGGTGTGGGCTCGAGAGAACAAAGCCAAGATATTACGCCGTTAAAACCCCACGGTGCGTGAACGCGACACCGATGCCCAACGACTTCGCCCTGACGGGCAGCAACTATCGCTGTGACTGTATACTGTGGATCCACTCTGCAGTTCTTTTATTGTTTAGAAACCTCACGAGTCTGCCAGATCACGATATGTACATGCACCTAGATTATGCGAGACTACCGTCAGAAATATTAACGATTGCGAGGTTCAATGTATTAAAGGAGACGTTAAGCTATTGTTATGTTTTGGAGAAGAGAACCAATGCTGAGCGCAAGTTCGTCTGCTTTTTTCTCAGTGGTTACACTAACGTCAAAACGCCGATCTCTGATTGGCTCTGATCAGAGGATAGTGGGTAGACCTCAATGCTAGCTGCCTCGACGTCTACCCCTTATCCTTCCAATCAGAGCCAATCAGAGCACGGCGTTCTGACGTCATTGCAGCCCCTGCAAAAGAAGCAGACAAACTTGCTCTCCGAGTAAGAAGGTGAGAAAAAGAAGAAGAGATAAATTAACTGTGTGTCGCTCTTTTGTAAGCAGAATTCGATATTTACTTAAGGAACATCCGTGATGCGACATATGAATGTTATTGACATTGTATGAACCTGTGGAAACTCAATATGTGCTCAACTCTAATGTCGGATTTACGCAGCACTGTTTCCTTGCGTGACGTTATGTTAGGGGAGGTTACGCCTGCTTGCGTCTGCTTACATCGACAATCGTGCGGACATCCATGCTACGTAGAAAGCGTGGCTATACATCCAAGGAGTATAGCTTTGCGCGTGAAATTCGAAGCATGAACGTTCCCGTGACTCATAACGTAACGCAAGAAAACGTAAGGAAACGCTGCTGTGTGAATGGGGCTTAAAAAAGAAACGAAACGCCAAAAAAAAATACACGAGGACAAAAAAGTGTTTTACACGCCCTGTATCGTTCACTGTCTTGTCGGTGTGTATTCTTTGTTGGCCCTTTTTATGTGATCATGAACCAACTGGCTCTAATTACCGTTTTCTTGCGCCCTATGTACAAGCAGCATTAGGTTTCTGAAGGCAATGATTTATGTCTGAGAAAACTATGATTAAACAACAATTAACTGAGTGATAACAAACGCCACATTCGCGAACGCACAACGAGGTTGCAAAAAGTAGGCTGGCGAAGGTTAATAAACACTGTGACTTTACCCGACCTGGGTTTCACTTACAGGGTTTGGGTGAAGTCAGTATGTTTGTCATTCGCGATGTTAAGAATTATTGAACCTGTATATCTTTTTATACAGTTGATATTACTTGTTCGCTTCTATCCCCTTTATTATTTTGTGTAAACTCCACCGTCTCCACACTCGTAATGGGGCGGAAGGCTCGCCACTCTTTATAGCTAACTTTTTTCTTCTCACAAAATGGTGGTGAATAAACGGATCTATATTTGTAGTGCTGGGTGTAGAAATATTTCACACCAGATGGCACCACAATGTTATTCCCCGCGTCTTCTTTTTTATGTACAGATCTAACAGCAACAAATTTGCTTGAGGTTCAAAGCACGCAATTCTCAAGTCGCTATTCTTTTTCTTTTCGCTTTTTAAGTGGATTGCAAAGGAGTGCCGCGAAACCTTTGAGTCGTTGCCGCCGCTTGACGGAGCCTATCGGGTGCATGCATCGCCTTAACCCTTGCCCCCAGTGACACTTTCCGAGCTCGCCCAACACCCAATCCAACGAAATACGACACCACTCGGACCCTCCGTTGCATACTCATGACCCACACCGAGGACGCAACGAGACTTCCTTTATCCGAACATGTTCACTGTACGTGCCGTTTAACCAAGAGGACTTAAAACAAAAAAACAAAAAAGAGACGAACGCGATAGCCGAACCTAAAGTTAAGACTAGAGTGTTGCCCGAAGCACTGAAAACTGTTAGTGTTGTAATAAAATGTAAGCGAAACATGGGGAAACGAGCGAATTCAAGTTGTGCCACAACTTAAAAAGAGAATGCGGTAAATCATTGCGCTCTTTTAGAAGGATGAGGCTCGTTTCATTTCAGACCAAAGCGTACCATCGAACCAAACCCTCTTACATAACCTTTTGTAAGCGCTGTTCTACCTTCCTATATGTTTTACGATGTCAAAAACCAATAATCTTTATACATTGTCGAAGGTGTGATTTGTTTGCGATTAAAGTTGCACACTGCTTGCCTAATATAGCCGGCAACTTGTGGCGGTTTGTTTCACGCAGGAATAGACCGATATCTCCGGTCGGTTTTGTTGCGCGGACGCTGCCGCAATGAATCGAGGGAACTTCAGTCTTTCTGCACGTGGGACTATTTTCGCTGAAGCACCGCGCGTTCAGAGCATGGCACGGCACGAGGCGTCTCGAGAACTGCCGCCTCCCTCCTCTGAACTAAAGTCATGGCGGTTATAGGGTATGCGCCGAACACTTGGTGAGATCGGTCTATAGAAGCTAATGGGAGGGCAGGGGAAGAGCAACCGGGAAAGTTTGACTTTTCAGAAGTCCTGCAGATTAGTGAGTATATGCATAAATTTCAATATTACAATACTATAAATTCGAAACAAAAAATCAGAGAGTGCGCAGGCAAGCTGGTGGATGTTGATCATGATGTAGATTATCCGAGACTGTGGTAAAAGAGGGGAACTTGGTGGAAGAAAAATGACAGCTAGGGAAGCAACGATGTGTAGCTTACCGTAATTTTCAGTTTACTTTCATAAAATTTCTCATTTAATATATTTATTATTTCTTGTTTGCTCACGAATCTGTTACATAGCTCACTAATTTTGTGGCGTGCTCAGCAAAAGAAACGGAAAAACTTCTGGCGATTGTACAGTTCTACAAATACCGTTAGGATGATCATGTCAACAGCACAGGGGACAGGACATGGCAAAGTGGTAGAACACAACGAATAGAACACAACAGAGACCCGCCGCTTTTTATACTTCGTTCTTCGCGTTCCCGCTGAATTTTTTATTTACTACTTAAAGGGTGTCCAGTTAGTAAAGAGAAACAATCTACAAAATTCAGAAGGAACAAAAAAACAAAAAAAAGAATACTTAAGGCAAAGCGTTTCAGGCAAAGATGCGAGAGATCAGAGGACCTATATAGCGCTAAACATTCCAGCTAAGCACCGCCATTTTTTTTTATCGTGTACATGGGTTCCTCCAACTGCCATTCTGCGACGCGTCACATTATTGGTACGTTGTGGCTGCCGGTTACGCGACGCTATTCGTCAGTGCGCTCCTAGTGGGCCGCAGTGGCTTCCGGCGACACACGGCCTTTGTATTTTGTTGTATTGTATTCTTTACTTCAGACAAAAAGTTTCGAGAGGCTAGAGCAAAGAGAGACACGAAGGTCTTTTGACGGGGCCCTAGCACCTGGTTAATTCCATCACTCACCTGAAAGAAGGGGCAAAAAAAAAAACAACCTAAAAGCGAGTATCAAACGGGCATCGACCACATATAATAAATAATGTGCGTATAGATGAACAAGTTCAGGCACCAAATGCAGATTATTGGGCGTTGGTAATATACCGCTTAGGTTTTTCTCTTCTGAATGTCCGGAATTGGCTGGTAGGTTGCGGTACTTCAGCTACAATAGGGTATCCGTTTAGCACACCGAGAAGGAGATATGCAAGTTTTTGCATACCATAGTTTATGTTAACTTGGCATTTTACGTAGTGAGTGGTCTTAAATTTCTCCGCCGTTTTCGGCTCAAGCGAATAGCGTCATGAATCACCTTAATTCGTCCACCTCCAATATGACGACTCTTGGTGACATGGTGATGATAGCTGGCATCATCACCATTATGCTGGCGTGGCACGGCAGAGCGAGAATTGAGGCATTTGTGGGGATCGTTATAGGCGCAAGAAGATAACACTATTCGCCGAACGCGACTTGGGCATGTATGTATGTGCGTACGTATTCTGCTCAACAGCGAGCCACGAATAGTCTCCTAGCCATGCAAAATGTTAAACACCAATTGGTTGCTCTGCTTTAACGCCCCTGGATATATAGGATATAACTTGTGAACTGAAAAGCGTGGCACAGTATATTGAGTCACTGACATATAGTACATAGCTTGCACACACACGTCACTTGGTTAGACATAATGAGTAAAAGGGCGCGTAAGATGGTAGCTTCTGCTGCGTTAACCGTGGGGCTTCTGGCTACCAGAAAGAATGACATCACGTGCAATCTATGTATATTTAATGGTAGAATAAAAACAAATGGTGCGTCGGGCTCTCAGCCTGCTCGAAAGGTCACTGTAAAATACCATCCTCGTAATTTTTTTTTCCTAGCGTTGTTTTTTTTTTTTTGCTTGGGAGTGCGGATAACTACTTGTTAGTATTACACTGGGCGTGCACTAAAAGTGCGCTGTTAAAATCCGGTTCTGGTGGTGACTCCGCAGCAGCGTTGCTCACTGGCTCTTCCTGTTGACTGACTTCTCTTTTTACATATTTCAGCTCACTGAACCTAAAGGCCGGTTCAGACACTTGCGTTTGAATGCGTTTGACTGCGTTGCGGCGAGAACCGAAAGCGAGTCACCGGCACATCTGTGCTTCGTATGAAGTGTGGAATCCAGTTCAAGGAATCTTCTTGGCATGCGATATAAGCAGCAGGGATGTCCTGGTGTCTCGCTGCCGCAACGCAGTCAAACGCAGTCAAACGCAACTGTGTGAACCGGGCTTAAGTCGCCCTTTGATAGCGAACAAAGACACTAGAAATATATATATATATATATTATTTTTCGGGATTATATTTAATTGCCATTCGCTATTCTACACTTCGTTAATAAAAAAACCCAAACAAATAGTCAATCTCTGGAGGGACCCCTCCCCTGATAAAGACGATTCTCACCTTTTGTGCTGAACCTTTCCAATTCCGGTGGTTTCTTTACCCTTACCACAGTTGCAGAACAGAGGTCTCATTATTCGGTTCATAATCTAGAATATTTGTAGGCAAGTGACGATCGGGCCTAGGTACAACGGCACTGTGATCATTGCGTCCAGCTTGCTTGTAAAAACACCGCAGATTCATAAACTTAATACCACGGTGGGGTTCTGTTCCGTTTACGCATTTGAAACATTTCACCATGCTCGAAAAGTGTTCACGGTGCTCTTCGTGGCAATTGAGGAATGTGACATTTTTACAAGACTCCCTTCTGCTACTGCCGTTGAAAAATTCGTTTTTCTTCTCCCCATTCTCTAATGCGGAATATTCGCTACTATGTTCGTTATAAAGGCACGTTCGTTTTAGGAAGTCACATCGTATAAAGGAACATCGTGGTATAACTCGAGTGCCGCAGGCATGTCGCGGTCACTTTTGAGCGAGGGTGGGAAGAAGAACAAATCCTACATTACGACAGCGTCGCGCTCATTATGGCGAACACGCGTAACGAATCCGGGATAGCGCTCAAACTCGGGCCGACAGGAGACTTTCTCTGCGATGCCGCCGAACAAAATCAAAGGCGGCAGCGAGCTCGAATTAGACGACACTTAATTCCATACAGCTCTCACCCATGCCCGTTGCGCCACCTGTATATAAAAAAAGTTCCCACCGTGCAGTTTTATATTTTATGATATCTTTCTTTTATCTATAAATTTTTCTTTCCTCCACTTAAAATGGATTAAGTGAAAGCGGAAACCGCGCCGATTTTCTGCGAGGATTAGTCGCGTAAAAACGTTGGGCCACCAAAGACACCGCGATTATGGCGACATGGTCGTAAAAAAGTTTGGTGCACCCACGGAAGAGTCGTTGTCGTTCTCGCCGAGAAAACGCCCTTCGCGTTCTGACCAATAAGTTGTGTTTGGGAATCGGTGTCGCGCTGCTTGGGGTGTAGGTGTACGGCAGCAAGCTGGTTTCGAGAAACAAACGATGGTCGGCATGCACTCAAACCTTGCATACACGAGCAGCGTTTTGCTCTACATTGCTTCAAATACGGCTCGATCTTAAATTAGTGACAAAGCCTGACCTCGGATATCAAATGAACAACGTCGGTCGTATACACCGACCCGACTCGATGACCCCGAGGTGGCGCTGCTGTCTGCACTGCGCATGCGCCGGCTTTTTATCTCACCCGAATCTGGTTTCTGCACACGCGCAATGTTTGTGAGCTGCGTGTTGTCGAAATACAGTTGTAGACATGGTATATCGTGCCGTAACATTACTTTTCTTATTCTAAGTGGAAATGCCTAAATCTGTTGAAAGGAGCGAATAAAAATATTTAAAACAAAAACAAGCGGAATTTAAAAGAAAAGCCAGCTTTTTGTTCTAGAGTGTTTCCCGAAATTTTCTGTTTCTCTTTCAATGTTTTTAACTCCCGCTTGATGTCCTTTTGTGACTTACGGACATCATATAAGTACTAGAGCCTTAACGTAAATTTATTTCGAGCAAGTACTCTCTACGGCGGAAATTAATTTGCCTCGAATAGCCACTTGTGCCTAAAGGCTGCGTCAGACATTTGCGTTAGTGTGTTAGCACACCGCAGCTCGTAGCAGTGGTGCTGCACTGGCCAATTTTCTCATCTACGTGTCTGAACCAGTGTCGCCGAACCTCAAAGGCACTGACCTTACGCTGTCTAAACGCAAACGCCAAATTTGGCTTTGGTTCAGTTTCCGGCGAACTGCATTGCGACTGCTTGCGTTCCACTACGAGAGGGTGCGTGAACTACGGTTGCCATAGCAGTCATCTCGCCGTAAGCCATCACAAGTGATCGTAAGGTGGTCGTTCACACTCAAGAGCAAATGTCTGAATCAGCCTTTAGGCTGCAGGGGAGGACTTACGCCTGCGTTCCCACCTATAGCGTACTCATATATACACTGCGATGCACCACTAAAGCGAAGACGACATTTCCGCTCTTTTAGCATTTTTGTGGTACAGTTTATTACGCATGAAATAGCTCATATGCAGACGCTACAATTGCGCGCGTACGCCTTATGCGTTGCAATAGTTTTTTCGATGACAGACTTTCAACGGTGAAAGAAAACCTAGAAAATCCGGGCATCTCGTGTTTAATACAGAAACAGCGTAACTGTGTCGCGCCCTGTATGCGTTCATAATGCATCAATTAGTACACGAACGCAAGACGGTACCTTACTTGTTCATACCGTGCCCACGAGATACGGGAAATGGGCATACAATTTTTGATTACATGGTGCGCGAGCTTTCAGTGTGCACACAGGACACCATCAGATTGTCTTAAAATTCATTTTCCGTAATTAAAAAAAAAAAAAAGACAGCGTGCTGAATTATATATTAGGTGAAGAACCGGATAACTTCTCGTGGCCCGGAGATCCCATTCCCTCTCGTCAAAATCAGCTTCGATCAAGTCGTTTGCTAAGTAACACCCCTCTCCCTCGTAGTGTTTTTTGTTTTGTTTTTGTGGAAGAGCATTGTTGTGAGCGGCATGACAGCTTATGCCGGCTATCAGGAAATGTGGGTGTTTTGAAACCTTTCCTGTATCTAACACTTATGAGCTTTTCGAGGAAGCTTTGTGAAGGAGCACATGCAGCTACTGGTCACTACCCACTGTGTCGTGACCGCGTTATCTCTCAATCTGCTGTTGGTTTAAAAACAAAGGCGTTTTTTATTAATCTTTTTTTTCTAAAATTAACGGACTCGGATGGAAAACAGAGTCCTCTACTATAGACATTCAAAGTTAATTAAAATAACCACTAATAAAATATATATGTATATATACAGTTCAATTTTAAAGAGGATTTTTTTTAATGAAAATACAATGAGCGCATTTTTAAGACTCGTGTCCGGAGGAAGCAGCACGCTGTTCGAGATTGGTAAGTCATAGACATAAGACGAGATTGGTAACTCTTGGACGTAAAACTTACCAATGTCGTTGAGCTATTCACTAGCCATATAAAAATAAACAAAGTCGTTCATCTATGTCAGCTTAATATTGCTCAGCGAAAGTAATCTTGATCGGGATGCTAATTTGGATATAGATATTTTTATTCGCAAGGCCAAAGGAACGAGTAGCTGACAAAAACAAGTTGACATTCATTCAGTATCCGAAGCGAAGTAAAAAAAAATATTGCTTCGATGCGAATAACCTGCTGTAGCTCGCCGGAATAAAAACGTTTTTACATATAAGACACTCGTATGCACATAGATAGTGTGATAATTTCCCGGTGATGTCGCAACTTTTGTTATGATGGAATGTGCTAATGTAGTACTCGTGGCTTGTGAGCCACTTCCTTGTTGAGGATCACCCCAAGTTACAACCATCATTGTCTTTACACTGTTCGAGCAAATATTATTTTCACAATTCTCACAAATATACACCACTTTCTCCATCACAGCACTTACAAAAATCTTGCTCCAAGATCAGTAAGTGTATGGAAAGTTCGAACAACTTACGTCTGAAAATTCTTTTAACTGCAATTAAAATTTCCTTACTCCCAACAAAGTAATTACAACAAGAATTACGACTGTATTAAAAGTTTACCCGTTACTATTGTACTGTACATTTCGTTAAAAAGTTATTGAATTACTTCATAATTACCCGTTGGTGTCTGAGTCGAATGACAGTAATTTGACAGCATCTCTCTGCAGTTAAATATGTTTGTCCGCTTCTAACGCAAAGCGCTTGAGTTTGCTTTGGTACGATATTCTAAAATCCATTAATGTAATAGACATCCGCTGGAACTAATGTACATTCTCACACTAAAGTACATTATATAATTCTTAGATTCGCCAAGTCTGCTTCGATAATTCTTTTTTTTTCTTTCTTTTTGGTTATACTATGTTTGATTGGAATGACCTACCTTCCAGAATCACCAAGGCCAATTTATATGAAAGCTTCCTACACAAACTGGTCACCCTATTGCCAACCACCTTGGATTTTTGTTTGGATGTTTAATTAAAAATACTAGTTACTTTTACCGTTCCGATATTGCAAGCCCTGTCTGGGGGCAGAGTTGATAAATAAATGAAATGTTTAACGCATGTGTTCAGTCTTTTCAAGGGCGAGATAGCCACTGAGAAATGACCAGTGTTATTAATCACAGGTCATTTCGTAAAAGACGGTATTTAGGTTTTTTATACAATAGCCTAATTGATCCTGTAGTATGCTGCAGGATCAGTGAAATACTTGAAATTTATTTTTAGAAAACTACGATTTTATTGCAGGTGCAAAACGCGGGTACTAAAGTGTCGGTCAATAAACCTGCTAGCATCTGAGAAACGTTTAGAATAATTTTAAAGTTAATTATTCCTGTATTACTCAAGCTTATTATGCCGGCATTACTTCGATCTCCCCTACGTATCTGCAGACACAATCTTTCAGATTGTGGCTGGTGGGAGCCTTCCTTCCAGGTGAAATGAAGTCTCAGGGCTCCATTACGTTGCCTCCAGCAAAATGAGAAAGTACAACGACTCCTATTTTTTTTTCCGCTGGATTTATACGTTTATCAATTCAGGAACTAAAAAAAAGATTATCGCTGAGAGTCCAGCTGGACCTGTGTTCAAACCGTGTCGCTTCTCGTAAATCGGCGTTACCTTCCCTGTTCCCGATAAGCGCACTAGACACCAGTCGTCTTTTTTCTTTTTCCCTTTCATTATTTCTTTCTCGAATACGCTTGTTTTTGGGACACGTATGTAACTGCAGTATCCTTACCAACGACTACCTTCTTGCTGCTTTAAATAAATTCTGGCAGGAAAAAGAAAGTAATTGAATTTTAAAAGGTTACTAAACCAAAGACAAACATTTAGTAAACAGCGCGGTTTGTACCAAATTTTATTTCCCAATATTGTTTTCAAACCCAGGCACTCAACGGGTAAATTAAAGTCCCGTAAAATATATTGTCGCGATCATCATTGTGCAGTTAAACTTATGGTTCTTTCTATTTCTTCCCCATATTTTTCTTCTTAATTGGCATCACGCCGTGATTGTAGGGCTCCCGAACGATGCAGCTTTTCCCCGCAACACCCGAGTTTTCTGCAGTTCTGTTGCGTGTTTAGTAGCGTTTGACTATAGAACAACTCAACTCACTGACGTCACGGTACTGCGGTGGCACTGCTGTCGGTACTGCGCATGCGCAAACGCTTCCCTCCTCCCGAATTGGTTTCTGCTCACGCGCAGTTCCCACACCTGGTGTGGGCAAAGCGGGCTTGTTTGGAAACGCTGTGTACGCTGTGTTGGTGTATAGACACTATGTTCACTAAAAGCTGAAGAACCGCAGGGCGTTCGAAACACGAGCATCTCGTGATCCCCCCGAAACCAATGAGACTGCGACATTAGAAGATGAGAACGCCGACTAAAAAATAACGAAGCAAATAGCGTTAACATAATTAACCACGCCCTGCAACTCTTAAGCTGTCACTGACTATAGAATCCTATGAAACGGAGCGACACTGTGCAGGGAGTGCATGAGAGTGCGGCGTTGACTAATCTGAACACCGAAGAAAGCAAGAAGAGCGAACAGCAGCCACATTCTGCGTTTTTTTGAGCTGTCAGTGGGCGCAAAGTCTGAAGACAGATGTCGGCTGTCATAACTGTGCGTGGCGTGCACTGCATTGGAGTATTTAACCAACCTGTTTTCTTACTGGCTCGCGATTGAACCTGGCGGCCCGTACCCTGGCTGTTCCCCATCGTGAGATGAGACCAAGCGTTCCCTTCCAGTCGTCTTTCAGTGACGTAAGACCGCTTATTACTGGCGAGTCAGCCTGCACCCTCTTAGAAAAGAACAAATGAAAGACGTTTACAATTCCCGTAATGCCGAATAAGAGCGCAGCTCTTGAGGAGGAGGAGGAGGAGGGGAGGGTACGGAGAGAAGGGTATGCCCCTCCTCCTCCCCTTCCCTCCTCCTCCCTCCTCCTCCTCCCCTCTTCTCTTCCTCCTCTCCTCCCTCCCTCGCCCTGTCTCCCTCCTCCTCGTGACATCACTCGTGACCCTAGCGACCCTCGTGAAGGCCTCGTGAAGGTCACGACGTTCACTAGTGAAGGTCGTGACCTTCACGTGACCTTCACAAGTGACCTTCGTGACGTCACTCGTGACCCTTGTGACGTCACACGTGACGTGACGTGTGACGTCATTATGGGAAACGTCCCATTATGCAACGCGCGGTTATGCCGACGGCGACGGCGACGCCGCTGAAGCCGGAAATGGGCGCCTAAGTGCTGCGCTCTAAACGTTGTAGTACTTACTAACTGTACGTTAGAAACTGCTTCTCACGTATGTTACTAACATCTTGGTAACTGCACTTGGTAACGGGCGTGTTCGTAGCAGTTACTAACAAAGTAAGTTAGTAATGGGAACTAGCCTCATTTACGAAACCGGAGTGGAAACCACTGCATTGGTTTAGAAACAGATGCTAGCTGCCGCGAAAAACCTAGTAGCCAATTAGCTCAAGAATCTTGGTGGCGCTAGCCATTGCCCAATTTGATAGGGCGCAAAAATAGTTTCATTGCTTGTGCGATTAGTATTGTATCTTCTGGACTTTGTATTACACACGCACACACACGAGCACGCACAGGCACGCACACGCGCACACACACACAGCGCGCGCACACACACATTCAAGTAGGTTATATTGGCACGAGGTGGTGTCCGTATTCTCTATAGCAAAGTGCAACGGTAGTAGGCGTGCCACAAATTGTCCCCTCAGTCCCTCGGTGTTGTTACTGTTGTATTTTTCTTCGACTTGAAAGTTGCCTAATTTTCCCCAACACAGTTTCGGGTGTTGCATTATGATTCATTATCACCAGCTGGCCTGCACACTCACTGTTATTTGGAAACCTCAGTTAATGGGAGCCGCCATGTAAAGATGGTGCAAACGACCGCGTTGCCACGGCATTGCTCTGAATGCGCGATTGTTTGTCCTCTATTCACATGCGGCGTCCACTGAATCTGTGTCGAACAGGGAGATTCGAAGCCCAATACTTGCCTGACCAGTAGGAAGTCGGCTTGTGGCGGACGCTCTTTACACACCGCGCCGGGAGCATCGTTCAGAGCGTGTCGTCATAGCGCAGCTTTAGAAAGCGAGCATATCAGGCACCGTAGGCACGAACGCTAAGAATGACACCGTGTTGAGAAAGCCGTAGAAGCCCTGCTTCCAGTACGCGTTGGTTGCCCTCCGTCGTGATCAGAATGCACGTGCGTATCTAAACTTGAACATCTTAAAAAGAAACAGCGGCAAAAAAAAAATCTTGGACAAAAGTAAAGAAACATGCATGACAGGACTTGAAACCAACTAGCCCACACGTCACATTATTTTATCGGAACTTCTTTTGGTGCGCCAATCGTATCAAAAACTAGCCGCGACAGCGCGAAGACGAACCAGACGGAGCTGACGTAACGTAAGCCTGACGTAGCCGACCAAAAGGCGTGCAGATGATCGATGAGAGCAGTGTCCGTGCGCAAGGCAGTCTGCGAGTTCCTTTTCCGGCGTCAGTACTAGGCTATATACACGTCCTTGCACACCAACCTCCATGTTGCACGCATCCAAGCACACATTAGGGACGTCATTAATCGGCGGAACGCATCACATACAGGGATTGCATACACATTCGGAGCACAGGAAAGCAACAACATGAACGCACGCTACACCAATCACTTGCTCCGTCGATTTCTCTTCGTCTTGTTACACCCGCCTTTTTGAAAGCACGCCTTTGCTCAGTGGTCACCTCAGCAATAAATAATTTTACAAGAAGGTTGCTCTTTTGTCACTAATGTCATTCCTCAAACTTTATCTTAGCCTGAAAATTATTTACCTAATAATAAAAAAACATCATATGATAATTATTTTTGGCAGTCGATATAACTACCTGCGTTCCTACTATTAACAGCCCATGTTTCTGCTTCTCCGCGTAGTTCCGCATTTCTGTTGCAGTTCATAAGTGGAAAGCTTTCGTGCACTCTGATCGGCGTTCAAGGTACTCGAGCGCTCTGAACGCCCATATATCTTTGACTGCATAGCCACAGAAAGTAGTAATGACTAATCTCTCGAAACGACTATAGTAAAAAAAGGTAGTCCCTGCCATACAGACGGTAGTAACTGCTACTGTTACTAACTTTTTACTAACATTTTTTTCTTTTAATAGTAGAGAGTTCTTTTAGTTACAACAAACGGGGACAGCGTAGGAGACGCTTGGCGTTGCTAGTCTCGTGCACGTTGTGTCGCTTCATCAACCGATCAGAATGTGGTATAAGTTAATAAGGGTCCCCGAGGGGCGAATCATGAAGTGAGATGCGTGAACATAATGTGCCATCGCCCAGCGTTCCTTAAACTGTCACAGAGACTATACGGCGAGCAAGTGTACCAAAGTGCATCTTCGGCGCCTCGTATAACGCGAGGAGGAGCACGCCAATCAAAGGGCAACATATAGAGAACGCGCAAGGAATGCGCGATAAAGAGGCGGCCAAGCGCGCAATGTTATTTGTTGAGGTCGGGAGGAGGGGGGGGGGATGCGTGGACACGTTGGGGCGGCAAACAAACGCATGAGCTGCGCAAGGAGCGAACGAACTTGCACGACATATAACGTTGATGCCTGAATGCACGCGACTTCCACAATAAATCATTCGAGAAACGCTTATTACACCGAAGAGTTAAGAACATTTATTATTGAGTGCTTACGGTTTCTTTCTTCTTTTTGTTTTTAGGTGGGCCAGCTGCCACTAGACAAGTGTTTATTTATTGCCTGCGCTGTCGTCCCATGAAGATTTAGCCTGCTGGTGTAACCGATTTACGGCACTGTAAAACGGACTGCCTAAAAAAAAGAAGAGTAGTCCCGGGCATCATTCCCATGCATCTCCCCGGTATAAAATGGAAGCAAACAATCGACTCGAATGGCATGAAGTGGCTAGAATGATCTCTAAACGAGCATTCAAATTTGCGAGTTTCGATCACATGCGAATGAAGCGACCACGCTAGATTAGCGCGACGTTGCCGACAGCGTTTCTAACGCGTTCTCACGGGACTTGAGGAGTTGCTCAATCAGCGCGTATCCAGTGCTGCTTTCATCCCGCAAGTTAAAACGCCAGCTAATTTATGCACGGGTTATCCGCCGAGTGATTTGTAGGAATACTAAAACGGCCTCCGTATAAGTCGGCGGCATGTTCGTTAAATCAAGCTTCTTTATGATCCCGATCTTGTCTCGGAACACGTGAAAGGGGCCATAAAACAGGTGGAAATGCGATCTAGACAAGCAAGCTTCGGTCGGCAGGTGTGGTGGACGAGGTGAGAGGGGGAGGGAGGGGGAGGGAGGGGGAGGGAGGAGGCGAGTGGAGAGCTTCCAGCACCATCTGCGGTCATCCCAACCACGCCTGTGTCGTTTGGGGTGCTCGAAAGGCGGCCATCGATTCGGTTGCTCCTGTGTTGTCGTCGTCTTCGCCCAAACAATTCTGGCCGTATACGAAAGGATGTCGTGGGAATCTCTTGCCACGACAATATAAAGAATATCGGTGCAGCCAAACCGGACGTCTGCCATGAAACCGTTTTTATTAAAACGAATACACAGAAGCTTTCAACGAAAGGTATTAAATTCTAAAGGCTTACTCCGAGGCTTCCGATCGTTGTGATTTACGCTGACTTCGCGCAGTTAAACTGAATTTACGATCTTGCCAAGAAAACAATCAAAGGAAAATGTATCGCTGAGAAAGCAGAGCTATACTTCTTTCAAGCAGCCCGTGACGAGTTTTGTGGCAATAACTCTAGTCGACGACAGCATAGGAAACGCAGAGCGTGGCGAGTCTAGATGATTGTATCAGGTGTATGTTCCCACCAAATTCAATTAGTATCAGAGAGCAGTGAGGCAGCTTCGAATAAATTAGTTTGTTTTCAACCTCAAACTTGTTGCATAATGTCAGAAGTGTTCCCGTACCTAAAAGTGAAAGTCGTTTACAAATCTCTGTAATGCGAAATTAGAGCGCCGCTCTTGAGGAGGAGGAGGGGAGGGTATGCCCATCCTCCTCCTCCTCGCCTCCTCCTCTCCTCCTTTCGTCCTCTTCCCTCCCCCTCCTCCCCTCCTCCCATACTCCACCTCCTTCCATCCTCCTCCTCTCACCTCCTCGTCCCCTCTTCCCAATCTCCCCCTTCCTCTCCTCCTTCTTTCCTCATCTTCATCCGTACTATCTGCTCCTCCTCCTGCATACCCTCCCATCCTCCTCGTTTGTACCCTCCGCTCCTCCTCCTCTATACCCTCCGTCTCCTGCCACAGTTCCCCCGCTAAATTTAACTGAAAAATTGATACCACCTGACTTCAACACCAGTTCAGTTCCCCGCTAAATTTAGTGGGGAATTAAATTTCTGGTGAGGTCACGTGACGTCAATTTTCCCGCTAAATCTAGCGGGGAAACTGAATAGGTGTTGAGGTCATGGGACGTCAATTTCCCCGCTGAATTTAGCGGGAAAATTTCCCATTTAACTTTAGCGGGGAAACGTCCCATAATGCAACTCGCGCGGTTACGCCACCGGCGACGCCGCTCAACCCGGAAATGGGCGTCAAAGAGCTGCGCTCTACAAGGAAAACAAGACTCCGCTCATAAATGCGTTAAAGCTACCTGAAGGTCTGAACTTGTCAGGAAACGTTTCAGAAAACTGGCTGCCGTTCAAAGAGCGAGTGGAACTACTATAAGGCAGCGGAGACCACCAAGAATACCAAAGAACAAAGGCAGATATTTTGCTCGCATATGGCGGTACCCGATGCCATTGAAGTCTACAACACGTTTTCCTTCGCACCAAAAGAAAAGCAGAACTATCCGACAGTGCTGAAGAAGTTCGAAGAGTACTGTATGCCTCGCAAGAACGAGACATACGAACGGTACGTCTTTCGTACACGGAAACAAGAGAGTGGTGAGCCGTTTAAACAATTTGTGCGAGAGCTGCAACTGAAGGTGAACTCATGCAATTTCTCCACGTTGGCCGACTCCATGGTACGGGATCAAATTGTTTATGGCGTAACGTACAAAAGTCTGCGAGAGCGTTTTTTGCGCGAGCAGGAACTGACGTTAGAGGAAGCCATTCAACTCGGCAAGGCCTGCGAGGTACTATAGGCACAGAATGAAACACTCCACGGCCCTCGTCGCCTGGACGCCGCAGACTAGTGAGCGAAGATGAGCGAAAAAAAAAAGCCAAGCGACAAGAAAAAACTGTCCGAAGTGTGACAGGAAGCCTAATCCTCGGAAGTGTCCGGCGTACAAGGAAAAATTCAACAAGTGTCACAGAATGAACCACTTGGCAGTATGCTGCAAAACAAAAGCAACCGCCGATGAAGTGAAAGAACCGGACAATGACACCTTCGCCGTCCTTCAAGTCAGCGCATGCAAGCGGAAAAAAGAGAAAGAGTGGCTGGTCAAGGCAGTAGCAAACAAGGAAGTTGAACTGAGAGAGGACACAGAATTTCATGCAAACTTGCTGTTAAGCTCAGTCTTCCAAAAGCTACGCAACCAGCAGCCTGCAGCCAAGCAGTGCATTCCTAAAAAAGCTACAGCGATGGCGTGATTGCACATCAAGGGAAATCACTGCTTCAAGTCAAGCTCAAAAGAGAGTGCTAACATCGAGTTCTTCATTGTGAAGAAGGAACGGCAGACCATTCTAAGATTGGCAGCAAGTGGACTCCTAGGGTTGGTTCAAGGAGTTCACACGGTGCAAGAAACTGTCGCAAAAGAGGTTTAGAAAATTGCTAAGCAATTGAGCTGCATACGTGAAATGTTCTAGCATCACAGACGCTTAGTGATGCTCTGAACCCAAGTATGCAGGGCTGATAAACCTGGCAATCAGCCAAATCCTTTCATGCTCTCGAGCTCCTTTCCCTCAGTGCGCAGAGGCGGGCGAGCTTCTCAACTACCCCTCTGTTCTCGTGACCTCCACCTTTAACCAATCAGCATCGAGCTTCGCGTCAACGCTTATCATGTGTCACGAAATGCTTGGCAATTAGACAAAGAACGTTTAATGTTAGAACTTTCCCAAGTTGATTCAAGGACTGGGATGTGTGAGAAAAATTCAATATTGTTCTGTATAAGGAGCCGAGCCTGTTGTGGAACCAACAAGGAGGGTGCGTCAAGCTGTCATGGAACACCTCAGGAAAGAACACCAAAGGATAAAAGAAGCTAGAGTCATCACCCGTGTCAATGAGCCTACAGGTTGAGTTAGCCCAATTGTTATTGCCAAGAAGAAAGTAGGTGCCCAAAGAGACTGCATGTATCCAACGCAAGTGAATGCATGCACCTAAAGGCAACACTACATGATGCCACATCGTGAAGGTATTGAAGCAGAGCTGGCCAATGCAAATTTTTTTCTCAGGGCTGGATGCAAACAGTGTCTACCATGAAATACCACTAGATGAAAAAGCTTCACGAGTGTGCACATTCAGTACCCCATTTGGACTCTACATATTCCTGATACTACCATTTGGCATATCGACGTCACCCGAAGTTTTTCAACGAAGCATGACTGAAATCTTTTAAATTTTTGATGGGCTTGCATGAGTGAGAATGTATGTTGACTCACATAAAGAAGCTCAAAGGATGAGCATGACAGGAGGTTGCGTTAAGCACTAAAAGCAGCCGAAAGAGCTGGGATGACCTTTAACAGGAAGTGTCCGTTTGCTGTTCAAGCATCAGCTACCTCGGTGATCGAATCAGAATTCATTGAGTGGAACCAGACCCATTATTAGTTGCAGCAGTGCTTCAAACGCCTACTCCTCAAACCAAGAAGGAAGTACCGAGGATGCTGGAAGTCATCAGCTCTGTGGGGAAGTATCCACTGCATCTGTCGTAAAGAACAAACCACCTCAGAAGCCTCATAAAAGATTATATCATGTATGAATGGACTGAGGCTCACGAAGCAGAATAGGGAAGCCTGAAGAACACGTGACCAACAAACCAGTGCTGGCCGTTTTTTTTTATCCAGAAAAAAAGACGGAGGAGACAGCTGATGCTTCACAGTACGGGATAGCAGTAGCACTGAATGATTCAGAGTGCCGTCCAGTAGCATATGCATCACGAATGATGACAGATTGTGAAGTGCGATATGCGCAACTAAAGAAAGAAATTCCAGCGATCACGTTCGCGCGTGAAAAGTTCCACGTCTTCATTTATGGCCCCAAATTGCACTTGAAACAGACCATCAACCCTTGGTCTCCATTGACGACAACGGGTCGATGGTCCGTTAAAAAAAGGCATTGGAAACATGCCACCTCGTCCGCAGCAATTCTTCATTCGTCTAGCGAAGTATCAGTTCGACCTGTGTTACTCACCTGGTAAGAACCTGCTGCAGGCCGGCACATTGTGTCGAGCACCGACAACGGTAGCCCAGAAAGGTGCTAGAGAACTGGACGACGTCGGAGTGCACGCCGTCAGCACTTTGTCAACAACACTAATCAATTAAAGTCATACTTCAGAAGTTACAGGATGCCACAAAAAGTGACAAAGAATTACAGGAAGTCATCAACCGTATCCAAAAGGGCAATGAACTGTAAGGAGACCTCAAGTGCTAAACGTCAGACCTGACTTTGGTTAACGGTCCCTTGTTGAAGGGCTCGCGAGTCGTCGTCCCAAAGGCTTGTCGAGCAGACATACTCGCAAAGTTGCATGAAGGATATCTAAGCATGAGCGAATGCAAAGCTCATGCTTAGCAAGATCATTGCTATCCTGACCAAAAATGAACAAATACATTGAATCATACGTGACAAGGTGTGCTACACGCAAAACATTTGCAAGCCAACAACCCGCTGAACCAATCGCCAGGAGAGAAGTTCGAAGCAAGGCATGGGAGAAAGTTGGAGCCGATCTGTGCTAGCATGTAGGGGTGACGTACCTGGTGTTATATGATGCCCATTCCAACTACCCGGAAGTGGTAAAGCCCACAGGGACCAGTGCTGATGTAGTGTTCGACCATGTGGCAAGCATTTTCGCCATACATCGCATACCCAAAGAAGTATTGACCGACAATGGCCTGCATTAGCATGCAGAGCATTTGCAAAATTTTAGGAAAACTAAAAATTTTGAACATTTCACGTCGAGTCCAGAATTTCCAAGAGCCAATGGACTCGCAAAAAGGGGTTCAAATTGTCCATAAGATCGTAAAAAAAACCAGGCATGCCAAAGAGAAGTTTTGTTAAGGTTGTTAAACTACAGGAGAAGACACAGCGGCGTGACCAGGGGGGGGGGGGATGCGCAAGAATGCGAAATATTAGGTTTTATAAAGATGAACGCACAAAGCAAACTTGTACCATTATTGCCTGCCACCACTGATTTTGTAACATAATACTTCACTTTTTATTGCGTTAAAAGTACAGGGTAGGATTTCTTTTACTCAAACTTTGCCAGTCTTTATCTCCTGTTTAGTCGTCTACGTCGAAACCATTTTCGTTGTCAGCGACGCCGTTGATGTGCTGGAGGTACTCTTCCAATGCTGACCGCTTTCCAGCAGAGACATAACGAAGCAGCTTCCTCACATCCTTCGCTTTGGCCAATGACACTCCGATTCTTGGGGAGAGAGGAAGGCTTCTTACATCAGCAAACAGTTCATTCAGCGTCGTTCTACAATAAACGGAATGAGAGGAGGCTGACATCAACGAATAGTTCCGGTGAAGTTTTGCGTAACCTTGTCGGTACTCAATCACGCAAGCTTCCGAAATTTTCATTTTTCGGTCGCGACGGACATTTTTCTTTAGAATAGTTTCGAAATCAATAATGATAGCCTTCTTCTCTGCGTCAACCATCGTGAATGGTGGTTCTCTCGACATCTGAATTGCGGACACGTAGTCCTCTGGGCTCTCTACAACTTCCATTCTCTTCAAAACTTTCGCATACGTCCCAAAGTTTCGGTCACAAGTTGAAAATGAATGACCGCGAACGGGGAACACCTGGATGACTGGGACGTGCACAGATGCTGCCAAGATGGCGCAGAATGAAAAGACTGTGTAGTTCCGATTTTGTCCACCGCAAGCGTCAGAAAGCAGGACTATTTTCTTGTGTCTCTGCTCGTCGAAACATCGATCGATTGCATGCTTCAAGAAAGCACACACGCTGTTGGCTCCTTTCTTGGCCACTCCTTCCATATAGAAGAACATGTAGGAGGCGTCTATTCCATGCACATGAACGTTGCAAAGATACAACCAAAGTAGGCGGCAGTAAAACTGATCCGCGACTGGTAGTTTTGGGAGCGGTAGATTTTGACTGTAGTCAAATTCAAGAACAAGCGCGGTATCGTCATCGATAAGGCTTTGCTTGAGTTCTTTGTGTTTCTCTGCCTCCCTCAGATGCAACTTGTATTCCACTGAGTCTTCACCACCCTGAATTTGTTGTTCGAAGCAGAAGTCGCATACGTCACTGCGAGGTGGCCGAAAGGTAAAGAGAACCGTGTGATTAAAATAGTCACAGAAGCTAGAGCGAGAGAGAGAGAGAGCTCTTCGCCAGTGACGCTCTGGAAATAGTCATCGAAAAGAGAATACAGTACTGTCAGATTGAGGTCGCTGTTTTCGAAGTAGAACAAGTCGGAGTCACGACGACTATAGTGGGATCGTTTGTGTGGAAGGCTTATGCAAAAAGTCATGATGAGGTCTTTCACGTCCTCAGTCAACTTGATCAACCTCGTGGCATGTTTTCCCCGGCCGTCGTTGAGCTCGCGACCTTCCAGCAGCTTCTCTTGTACTCTTTGCAGTCTTCCATTTGTGATCATGTAAAGCTTCAAAAAGAACCGCTTGCACACACGTTCGCACTTAGGTTGGCCGGATCGGACTTTGTAAATCCAAGTGCACTTCTTCGCTTGGACAGAGTTCGTTCTTCTAGTAGCAGGAACATCACTTTTCATTCTACTCTCAAGGTGGATGTTTTGCTTGTGGAAATCGCCGAGATTCCAAAATGTATTGAACTCTTTTTTCTGCATTCTGCTGGACACCTTCTGATGACACTTTTTTTTTGCAGCACGACGTCGTCGTCCTAAATATCTTTTTTTGGACGGACCTTCCTGCGGCGTTCGTGTACTCGTCCCCCTAAAAATAAAGACACAAATATCTTACTCGTGCAACTGCAGTGTACTCGAATAGTAGGCATAGCTTACTTGATTTCACTTCTTTTTGCTCACGTTTCGTTTCCACTTGTCGCTGCTTCGACGGCGCTTGCGGCCCCTTTCGTCTGGCTGTGCCCATTCTGGGTTATCGCTGTCGACGGTACTCGTCGCTGTCCGACTGCATTGTTAACTTAGCGAAAACCAACAGAGGGCTGGTAGTTGTACACCCTTGAGAAACGAACGTCTGCGAAGGTTTCGCGTCAACGTCTTCTTTGTGCTTGAACGTCTGCTAGGTTTCATGAAAATGTTTCTGAAATTGCTGCTCGAACGTCTGATAAAGTTGAATGTAAACGTTGACCACGTTCGATCACGACGCCGCGTTTCACACTCTCCTAAAGTTGCACGGAAATGTGCGCCGCGTTTTACGTCTGCTTCAGCATGAGCATCTGCTAACACCGCATTCCAACGTCTGCTAAAGTTGAGCGGATACGTAAGCCGCGTTTAAACGCCAACGCCGCATTTCAACGTCTGCTGAAGTTGCACATAAACGCAAGCCGCGTTTACACGTCTGCTTCAGTTGAGCATCTGCTAACACCGCATTCCAAC
Source organism: Ixodes ricinus (assembly GCA_037355805.1). NCBI lineage: Eukaryota > Metazoa > Arthropoda > Arachnida > Ixodida > Ixodidae > Ixodes > Ixodes ricinus. Next base: position 28,037 of record JAZHYW010066009.1, read on the forward strand.
GTCTGCTAAAGTTGAGCGGATACGTAAGCTGCGTTTAGACGCCAACGCCGCATTTCAACGTCTGCTAAAGTTGCACATAAGCTCAAGCCGCGTTTACACGCGTCTGCTTCAGCATGAGCATCTACTAACGCCGCATTTATTCGTTTTTCAAAGCCTCGCACGAACGTCTGCTAAGGTGGTGTGAAACGACTGCTAAAGGTACGTGTGAACGTCTGCTGAAAACGCGTTTCCGGGCGATGTTTTTGAGGTGGCGCCATCTAACGGCAAAAGAAGAAAGTTACTTTTATCGACACGTGGTGGCTTACTTTCAGTTCTTGAGGCAAATTAGCCTTCCCAAGTCACCAAAATTAGATCAAAAGTAACTCGGAAGTCTTCTACACCTAAATACGTAAAAACATAAAGTGGTACAAGTCGACTTGTACCACTATTGCACGTGGCCCCTCAATTGGTGGAAAAAAGGGGAAAGAACTCAGACTGGAATTCAACCCGGAGAAGTGTGCAGTGATGGGGTGGGGAGATGTAGGACAGTATAGAGATAACAAATGGACAATACAGGGGCAGGAAATCAGCTGGACCGAAAATTACAAATATCTGCGCATCCAAATGCAGGAGGGGCCTAACTACCTGAAAGGTCACGAGGAGCAACTTCGAAGACGGGCCCTGAGGGGTAAATGGATCCTGGGTAGGAAGTCCCTCTGGACCTTTAACAGGTTTGAGTTGATGCGGGGACGTGGAAGATGGTGGTGGTCCCGGGCATCACCTTCGGAAACGAGGTGATCGTTCTGTCGTCGAGCACTCGCAACTTCATCCAGACGAGGCAGCGAGAGGCCGAAAAAATGCCATTGGGGGCCCCGTCGAGCAGCCCAAATGAAGCAGTCGAGGGAGACCTGGGCTTGTCGAGCTTTGAGGCCAGAGAAACGGTGGCCAAGGCAGGCTACGAGAGACGCCTGGCCGGAATGAACCAAGCCAAATGGGCCCACAAGGTCTGGGAATATGCAATCTGCAAGGACCATAATACAAGATGGAGAAAGAGAACAAGGGCACTCTCGTATCGCCATAACATCCCGGTCCAACCGCTGGCAGAGCCGGGCGAGGAGCGAGAGGAAAATAGGAGGACAGACGACAAGGCTGTGAGGAGGCTGGTGCAGGAGGAGGAGCGGTGACCCTGGAGAGATGGAATGGCCCGCAAATCATCTCTGCGGAGGTACAGCTCGCACAAGGAAAGCATCAGGAAAGAGAACATGTATGACAATTCAAGAGGAAGCGGCCTGCTGTTCCAGGCTCGGGCCGGAACTCTGGGAACGAGGACATTGAGAGCAAAATTTACCGAAGACCTGGAGACCCGCTGCGCCATCTGTGGGTTGGACTCTGAGACAATCAACCACATCGTGGTTGCCTGCCGCGGTCTAACACCGCACCCGGAAACGGATTCGGTCCCAGAGGCCCTGGGTTTCATGATGGCAGTGGAGGTAGACGAAGAATCATCACACTTGGCAGCGGATCGGTAGAAGATCAAAGCGGCCGAGGGGGCAGTCGAACGCACCAAGCGCAGACTAGAAAACTGGTGGCGGAAAAATAGAGAATAACCTGGCTAGAGCGGAGCACGGACTCTGCTCACCCGTTACAAAGGGAAAAGCCACAACGTACAATCCAATCCAATGGGCCACGAAAGGGGGGGGGGGTGGAGTTGTCCCGGCAGGCAACCAGGGAGCGGGGGGGGGGGGTCGCGGTGGGCCACCGCTTCGGGTGCCTCTGTTCCCAGCGATGCCACTGGCTCGAGTGGCACCAAGGTCATATGTGATGCAAGCCGAGAATGGTGTTGTGTACAGAAGGAACAAATAGCACCTGCTTGAGAGCCAGGAAACATTCCAACAAAGCATCTCTGACCAAGAAGACCTGGAATAGCTTCTCAGCTGCCTGGCAATGACGATGTCCATCAACTGGAAACTCCTCATGGTGTAGTTTCAGCATAAGAAGGAACTCCAAACCATCCAGAAGAACAAGTGCCTGTACAAGATCCTACCAGGCTGTCTTCAAGACGGAAGAATAAGAGAAACAAACTCCATTATGATGAACATTTCAGTCAGTACTGTTAGTTACGTTCTGTGTGAAAGTTCCTCTTTATTTTAGGAAAGAAGATGTATAAGATGTATGTTCCCACCTGTTTCAGCTAGTGTCGGATATTGGTCCGGCAACCTTGAATTCGTTTATTTATTTATTCTGCAATTCCTTGGTGGGATCTTCGCAGGCGGGTACAATAATGAAAAATACAACATTATGGCAAAAATAACAAAAAATGAAAACAAGTCATAGTACACTTAGCAAAAAATGAAATAAGTTATTGTACACATGCACAAATACGCTACCAAAGGAGTTAACTTAAATTATATGCGAATGATGACAATGATGGCTGCATAACAGCTATCTCAACGAGGTCATTCCACTCAGTTATTGTACGTTGAAAAAAGGAATACTTAAAGCAGTTATAACGCGATTGAAAATGTATACTCACTCAGTGTATACTTACACTGAATGTACCCCCCCCCCCCTTGATGTAATGTCCTTAATTGGGCCTTTGAGGTACCATGAATAAATAAATAAGTTATTTTTAGAGCATGCCTTTGTCGAGTAGCATATCCTGATGAGAAAGTGATTAATTCGGACAGGTCTAGCTTATTATGGTCATTGAATAACTAGTACAAAAATTTTAGTCAGGAATTCCGATTTTTTCTAGATAAGGACAGTAAATTAGCTCTGGCTAAAAGTTGGGTTATGAAAGTACGCCCAAAGTTATAAATACAGCGAGCGGCCATTTTTTGTACTCGATCAAGTTTACTAATGTTAATCTTAGTGAAATGATCCCAAATGATTGCAGCATAACCTAATGTTGGCAGGATTATAGTTTTATCAGTGAGAAGATGTAAGGAAGGGGGAGAAACGTTTTAACGTTCTCCTAAGAAAGAATAACCTCCACGGAGCATTAGATCTCACGTAATTTATTTGCTTCGTTCAAGTAAGATTATGAGTAATCCACAGTCCAAGGTATATCTTTTGTGTGACTTATGATAGGGGGATATTATTAACATTTTAAACGAACTTTAAAGGGTGTTTTTTTGTTAGTAATTCTTATGAAAACTATTTTATCAAAGTTAATGGTCATTCGCAAACCCGTGCACCATGTCGCCATATTTTGAAATGCTATGTTTAATAAAAGTTGATCCAAAGCACTATCCACTTCTGAGTATATTATGCAGTCATCAGCGTACATTTTGATTTTCACAGGAACATCTCGTCCTATGTCATTAATAAACAGCAAAAAAGAAGAGGGCCCAGCACAGACCCCTGGGGAACACCAGAGTACACAGAAAGTCGGTCAGAAAAATGTTCACCAAGAACTACGTACTGTCGACGGTTTGAGAAATAAGCTGAGATCTATTTCACTAATTGTGTGTTCTTACGTAATTCGTCTAATTCGTATATTACTTTCTTATGGGGAAACCTTAACGAATGCTTCGAGAAATCTTTAAAGAACGCATCAATTTGTTTTCTGCTGTTAATTGCCGAGGAAAATCGTGAATACTTTAATTTATTCAGTACATCTCGAGAAACCTTAACTGAAGCCACGCTGATGCTTAGACAAAATGTTATGCTCATCCAAGAATGATGATAAATGAGTATTTATTATACTTTTAAGAAGTTTACATGCAGTTTAAGTCAATGAAATTGGACGGTAGTTTCTATGCATTGTTTGTTGCCGTTTTTATGAATTGGTTTGACTTTGCCAGCTCTCCAGTCATCTGGAACCTGACACTCGTACAATGATTTTTAAAACAAAACAAACAGATATTTCGAAACTCATTCAGCGTACCTTGATAAAAATGTCAAGCCCCGAAAACTTGTTAACATAAATTTTCAATATGATATCAATATACCGTGTCCACTAATTACAATATCAGACATAGGAGGGTAGCGGGAATCAAAACATGGTAAAACATCATTATCTTGTGTAAAAAACAATTTAAAGTGTTTATTAAATGCGTCTGAGATGATACTTTCGTCGCGGGTTAGATTACCGTCAACCTCAAAAACATCACACGACATGGAATGGGGTGATATTGCACGCCAAAACTTTTCTCGTGAAGTAGATATGAAGTTTGACAAAGGCTCACCGAAATAACTACTTTTATCTATCCTGGGTTTTAAGTTCTAAAGAAAGAGCCGTGCATTTTTCATTTAGATCTAAGGACTCGTCGCTTCTTTTCATTTTCTTTTTTAATCGCTTCAGTTGTCTTTTTAGCTGTAGTGACTTCCTAGAAATCCAAGGGTTCTTGTTAAATTGTTTTTTAACCATTGGTCGCCCAAAGAGTTCGATACGTTCATTTACAATACTTTTAAGCAAGTTCGAAAAGTCGTTCACATCCACTGTACAGTCTGCGAAGTCATCAATATTAAATGAACGCCTCTCTATAACCCAGACATCATCTGCAAGATAAAAGTTGGGATAACACTTCGCATTGTTTTTTTTCTATATACAGAAACATCTTCTAAACTCACCATTACTGCCTTGTGATTAGAAATTCCAGGGATTACTTCACATTTAGCCTCTGTAGAAACCGTACCACTTACGAAAACAAGATCAAGTATAGATTTAGAATTTTCCTGTATTCTCGTAAAATGATCACCAATTTGTAGTAAGTTGAACGTAAAGGCTAAGTCTAACATTGCTTCACCTAAGTCATCATTTTATTGTTTGAGTGAAAAATGTGGACCATTCAACATTTGGTAAATTAAAATCTCCTGTCAGAATAACCCGGCCAGGCTTCACGTGTTTACCCAGTTACATTTTTAAACTATCGAAAACAGAAATACAAGATCCACGTCTATAAAAAAATTATGTATTTATATTTGCCTTGCTACGCTTTGCAAAAGACGCATTCGATATCAAGTATTTCAGGCATGTTAATTATACTTAGGAAGCTTTTAAAAATAATACACACCCCACCACCTCTACCTCCACGGTCTTTCCGGGATACACTCCAGTCAGTATAGGAACAAATTCACTGTCGTATATTGTATCGTTAAACCGCTTTTGCAGTTAAAACGGTGATATCAGGATCATGATAGAGCAACTTTCCCGCACACTCGGTGACCTTGTTTTGGGTGCTTTTACAATTTATATGTAATATACGCAGTGATAGAGGGTAATTTCTATACCGTCAGTTATCTTTTTTTTTTGAAGCGTGAATTTTTTTTTTATTCCTGCCAAAAAAAGAAAACCGTCAACACTCAGCTTATCATGAACTAGTTTTACTTTTGCGCCTTTTTCTTTTTCTTCAGTCGCACCTTTCCACAACTGTCTTCGGATTGCGCGAACTCTGATCGAAAAGACTTCTGATATCGGTATCTGAGTACAATTAAATTTAGTTTATACGAGGACCGTAATACAGCTTTTCTTTCTCGATAGTCGATGAACTTTAATATCTTAGGGCGTGGTTTGTTTTCAACTTTCCCAACGCTATGGCATCTTTCAATACCGGTAACGGTCATCCCCAGCTTTTGTAAAAAAAAATAAAAAAATAAAACTTCGTTGTTTGCTTTCTTTTCAAGCTCTTCTGCCTTTTCAGCATTTGGCTGGTCTAAACCCTAAATTATCCAATTATTTCTGCAACTTTTGTTTTCCAAGTCGTCTACTTTACTTATAAGTAAGGATAATTGGGTGTCGAACCTTGATATTGTTGTTTCCATGCCTTTAACTTGATTGGTTACCGCATACAAACTGTTTACCTACCGCTCTAGTCCATCAATGCGGTCATTTAGCTCAGTCAGTTTCTTTTTGATTTCATCTTGGCTGGCGAGTACATTCTGAGTAGCATCGGTTATCTTGCTCTGACCAATCAGAAGTCCCAACAGAATCTCACTGTCGGTGGGACCCAGATTCGCCTCAACATCACCACAGACCAGGAAGTTTCGCGGCCACGAAATGACAGAAATAACAAAATTCATCACGCTTTCCCCACCTGGTTGGCCAGGCAGCAGCACTAAAAAGCGGTCATCAATTCGAAAACCATTACACGGTAAATATTCACTAAACTGTGGCGTGAGTTAAAAATCGTTGCTTAGCATGTTGCCGGTTGTGCTGCCGCCAAGCCCATTCAGTGTGTTTGAACCAGAGATTTCAACCTCAAGCTCGTTGCAGGGGATCTCATTATCGCTCCACAGCCAATCAGATTGCGGCATTAGCCGATAAGAAAACCAAAAAATAAATCATAAAGCAAAAAGCGTCAACATAAGAGCCATGCCCTGCGTTTCCTGAGTGGTTAGTGACTACAAACATTGTTGCCATGATTCGCGGTCGGAAACGCACAGAACAAAAGACGCAACGATATTTTATTAAATGTTTCTTTCAAGACTAAACCGGATCTGGAGCACGATGACCGAGTTCATGTCATTGCCACAATGGGACTGAATTATTCCTAAAATATTTGCCTCCTTTTATGTGTAATACAAATTAAGTCTAAAAGTATAAAATGACAAATAAACACAAAACACAAAACACTCTCAAAAGAAAACAAAAATCTTGGAGGACGCTTAAGCTTCAGCTTTAAACAAACTTGGGAAGTAATTTGTTACAAGTAACGGATTACTTGTAATCCGTTACATTTTCAAGCAATTTTGTAATTGCACGTTACTTTTTTTCGGAAGTAATTTGTAATGTAATTTAGCTACAAAATATTGCTAACGAATTACTTTAATTACTCGTTACTTTTTTAAAAATATGAGCATAATACAGTAACTAACGCAATACTAGCAGAACATTCAGCAGCATAAAGAGGGCAAGTTCAACAAAATAGAAAACAACAGGAAGGGGAGAATAACCGAAAAGAAAACACTTTTTTTTGTGTGTGACCAGTCACTAGAACCACTAGAAAAACAGGCAAGGCATGTACAAATATACGAAAGACAAAGATCAAGTAAAACAACGCCAAGTAGGCTCTCCGTCGCCTTCCATCGTGTTTTTCTCCTTCTCCCTGGCAGGAGAAATCTCTTCGTGTTTATTTGTTTTTGTCTTTTACACCGTTTCACCCTTTCCAACTTCTTCGACGTCTCCCGCCACCTGCACAGTCATCAAACGCGGGTCCGTACCCCCTCGATTCGCGGGTTCACAACTCGCGTAACAGATGGTGTAGCCTCGCGCGGGGGGGGGGGGGGGTCGAATTATCTTTGTCTTTGATGTGGGCTACTGTATTCTAGCATGCTCTTGAGGCACGGCTGAAAAGCGCCCGGCGCGATGCTAATAAGAGCATCGTCTTCGAGGGTACGGACGATACTTCTCTTGGTTTACTTGTCTGAGCATGGTGGTCGAGTCCTCTCCTCACTTTACAGTGAGGGGGAGGGGGGGGGGGAAGGGGTTAGGGCATCTAAGGAGTGCTGACAGAGAGAGAGAGAGAGAGAGAGAAAACGCGTATAAGTGCTTTGATCCTCTATTGTTTTGTGAGACTGATGGCCCGTAACCCGTAACCGCCACTTTGTGCGAGACCGATAACCCGTAACCGCCACTTTTTCTCCGACTGGTCGAGTTTTCGGTCATGGAGTGTCCGTCGTCTCCATGGCCATCTCTTAATGAGATTCAAAAAAAAATATATGGGCATTAAGGAGAACTGAAACCTACAGTTTCAGTGCATACTTTGCTTGCCAAAAACACACACATTGTCATCAGCAAGAACAGCAAACTCTAATCTACGGAAACACATCAAGGTAAGCTGGGACACCTGTATTCAGCATTGACTATACATTGTAACGTTAGAACCAAGTTTTTCTTTTTTTGTGAATAACAGGCAAAACACTCGAGTCAAAAGGGATCTTTCGTAGATCGCTTCTTTAGCTCCGAATCTCGCAGCGGAGGTAGGCGCTGCTACTGAGCATGCGCACCGCTAGCTTTGTCTGCACAATTCCAGGGATCATTTCCGGAGGCCGTAAGCTGGCGGGATGGAGGGTGTGGTCACCGGTTACTGCTTTCGGTGCCTTGTCAGCTTACAGCTGAACGGAGTGCACCTACACTCTTTCTCTTAAATACAATATTTTATTTTTACAAGCCTACCATAATACGGGCGTATGAGAAATGAAAAGTAGCGTTGCAAAACATTTTTGAAAAATATCAAAATTGTTTCAACTGTTTTCTGGATAAGTGTACGGAAAAAGTAGCGTGGAAGTAATTTGTAACGTAGCGAGTAAAGTAATCCGTTACTTTTCAGCGCAAGTAATTTGTAACGGTAATCCATAACATTTGAGGCTCGGTGATTTGTAATTGTAATACATTACAACTTTCAAGTAACGAGCACAAGTCTGACTTTAAGAGTGGTACGCGATAGCAAAACATATAAACATATGAACTCCCGCATGTTCCCAAGTAGTGCAAGCGTGCCCTGCGTGGCCTAGTCAGTAGCGTGTTCGGCTCGCAACCGAAGGGTCGTGGGTTGAATCCCGCCTAAAATTCTTCATATTTTTCTTTAAGGCAAATGAAATACGTTATAGCAGTGGTTCTCAAATGGGGGTCCGCGAAGGCGTTCTAGGGTTCCGCGAAGCCCTGCCTCATCAGTCAAGCACGACGATAAAAGTTGTCTTTTTTCAAGTTGAGATTAAATGTTTCAGTTTTCGGGCGGGTTTCCTCGTGTGTATATCAATAAGAAAGGTCTACTTCACACTACCCCTTAGCTGTAGTCATTTATTAAATCATTCTAATTTTGAACATATACCTTTCCTCTCCCCTCACCACGAACGGGGTACTCCGCCATCTCCGCCGATCCACAAGGGGTCCGCGAAACATCGATGGTTGAGAACCACTGCGTTATAGAGTGAAATCATTTGAGCCATGCGGCAACCTTTAATACCCACTACATGTCATGTTTTCTAATCACTTTCATTCCACGTGTGACGTCACGTTTCAAGTGAGCGTTGTGGGTTTTCAAACGGATTGTATCGGAGCTTTTCGTGGTTTTCTGTAAATCCCTGGTACACAGTCACGGCAGCTTTCCTTCCGCTTCGGGAAAGGAAAGGGCATGCCACCGTGCTACAGTGCCTCCAGGAACAGTCCCGTGTTATCCTCTCATCTGAGCGGGCCCCGCTAAAAGGAATGCTCGCGAGGCGCTCTTCGAGAAACACAACCACTGGTGGGTTTGTTGGATGCCCGTAATTGTCGGGCTTGTATTGTTACTGTAAAAGCTTTTGAGACCAGATCTTCTTTGATAAAAGAAAAGGTCGGTGACGCTGCTTGGAGCACTCGTAACGTTTTTTCTGACCGCCTAGTCTTTCGGTGCACCTTGGTAGGCTGCCTTTTCCCCGAGGTACTCTGATCGAATTGTTTTTCGAGTTAGAACCAGATGTGAACTAAACAATCCACCCTTCTATCACTGCAGAAAAACATGCCACGATTTACAAGAAAGCACATGCGGCTTTCATTCCCAGTGTACATAGAATTTGTTTTTTAATTAAAAATAGATGACCTGGAGGAAGTCGTTACGCAGTCTTCCCCAAACGGCAAGTATTCTTGAGGTCCAACTGATTCATCGAGAGTCATGTTTGTTATATTGGTAGAATGAAACACAGGGATCCACCCCCAAGGCCCTGATTGGCCTTACTGGGATGAAGGCATGCGGCTACACACGAAAAACGTAGTGATATATACCCTGCATTCTACGTCTAACTAGCTAGCGTTTTTTTTTTTTTTCAGCTGTGATGTTATTCATGTGGGAAGAGCAAAAATGTGAGCCAACAATGAACACAGCCGTCTGGCGTAAGCTTATTTGCTGAGTTGCCCCAAAACAACAATCAAAGTGAGCCCTCACTTGTTCCCTCGGAGTTCGGATACTCATCCTCCCACCCACGACGTGTGCCTCTAGAAGACTGACGAGCTTCCTTCATATCTGGACGAGAACTGGCGACAGACTCGCCAGCAGCATGATTCATCACAGTGACCCAACTAAGTGGCCAGCTGTTATTACTGTCTTATTTTGGGATGAATGCCCTGTGAAAAGGTTAGTGTATTTTCAGTGTAGGACGGAAACGTTTTCGTGTCCCAAAGGAAGTACAAAGTGAGAAACGTTTTATGCGTGAAAGGCTTTATATGGGGAAGCATACGAGCACCACTTGTAAACCTATTCGAAGTTTGGGGCTCCGTTTACTATTTCATGTGCAAACTATTTTTGATTCTGAGCTGCCCGACTTTCTTCACCACGCATGACCTTTCTGATTGAAAAAGAAGAGTTGAAGATGTTCACGCCCATGAAAACAGTGTCGAAAACCAGTACTCCGTGTCGATATTGCTGGACCACTTATATTTTCGACACAATTTTCATACTTTCTTTATAATAACTATATATTCTAGTAGTGTAGCAGGGACCAGAGGGGGGGGTGCTTATTAGATCAAGGCCTCTATATTTATTAATCCAACCCTAGGTCCAAGCAGAGCTGTTATGTTAAGAACACTACGAGAGACTATCAACTGCCTTGGACACTTTCACTTAAATATGCTTTTGCAGTTCCTTGAAACGTTTGTGTATCACTAATGCAGCTACCGATGAATCTGGTAAGGAGTAGTCTGCCCTTTGAAGTAACCGTCGGTTTTTGAAGAAAAATATTCCATGACGTCTCCTTCTTTGTATCTGTAGAGAATGGCTTTCTCCCACTTCACTAGATTCTCTTGGAATGCAGACCGAAAGATCCCTTCCCGCTGCTCCCAGGGGCCAGGAGTTTCTGAGACGTCCGTTAAGTACAGTTTATTTATTAATTAATTTATTTATTTACACATACTGCGACCTCTGTGAGGTCATTGCAGGAGTGGAGAATACAGAAACAAATTAACATTCAACCAATACAACATGCCCTTTAACATTACAGAAATGAAAACGATGACGTCATGCGTTACTGAAAAGAATGGGCAGAACCGCGCTAATAAAATCACCATAGGGAAGAGTACGTATTTCCCCATCAAGATTATTCCAAATTTCAATACTATGTGGAAAAAACGAATATTTAAAGCAGTTAGTATGAGACTGAAAAGGAACAATATTTAATGAATGAGATCGTCTGGTGCGTGAACTAGTAGAGAATGAAATATATTTACTTCGCTCTATTCCACAGTCCTCATTAACAATTCTGTGCAACATTTTAATTCTATCAACTGTTCGCCTTCTAGACAAAGGGTCCAGCCCCAGAGATGAAACAGCCGAGGAGGGCGAAAATTTACGGTCATACCTATTCAAAATAAACCTTACAGCCTTGGCCTGGATAGACTCAATGAGATTAATGTCTTTCTTAAAATAAGGATCCCAAACAACAGATCCATACTCCAAGATGGGCCTAACAAGGGTCTTATAAGCACAGAGTTTAACTTCTTTAGTAGAGCATTTAAGAGTACGTTTAACATAACCTAATTTTTTAAGGGCGCGAGAACAAATAAAGTTGACGTGCTTGTCCCATTTGAGGTTGGACGTGAAGAAAACACCTAAATATTTGAACTCCGTAACTTCATTTAAAATGACATCATCAATGCCATAGGTAAAAACTAAAGGGGTTCTCTAATTCGTAAATCTCATAAACACAGTCTTATCAAAGTTAATATCCATTTGCAATTTCTTGCTCCAATTAAAAAACGGATAAAGGATTCGTTAAGTAACAGTTGATCATTGGGAGACGAAATGACATTGCACAGAAATCAGTCATCTGCATAAAGACGAATTTTCACGGGTATCTTTTCTACGACATCATTTATATATAAAATAAATAAAAGAGACCCTAACACCGAACCCTGAGGTACACCTGAGCTAACCGAAGCTTCCGAAGAGAAGGCATTCGCAAATGAAACAAACTGCGACCTTCAATTCAAATAAACTGAAATCCAGTCAAGCATTTATTTGCCATTAGAGTGAGGAAAAGTCGCAGTCAAAAAAGTAAAAAAGTCACATATTTCTGTTTTTACTTTCTTGTCAGTCAAACCCTAATCATTTTTCTCACACGCATATCCATAAAATGATATTCAGGTTTCAAAATTCGTTGACTCGACTGGCCATCAAGCTGGTCTGGTATCATTATCTAAATGTGTGGAGGTTCTCGTCTTCTCAAAAGTTCACTAATGGCTTTAAGCCATTGTTGGTTCAGCATTATTTGTTGTTGCTGTGCCAGTAGAATGTGGTGGACGTGGTAGTTAGGATCCTCGGGGTCTGCAACAACTATACGCTGAACGCTTCCAAATAATAGCGGTATCGCTTCGGGGATTGTCGCTCCCATTGGACCTCTGATCAAGGTGCGGAAGTCTGCTGCCTTTACGTTAATCTTGCCTGTTCTTTTCTGAAGGATGGCATAAACATCCATCCGCGATTTTTCGGAGACCAGTCGAATCATGTCTGGGGTTGTGACGTGCTCTGGGAGCTTAAACGTCCTTTCGTCTTGCGGCTCACAACATATAAATAGCAGCTCACCTCAAGCGTTATCTTGTACGGTGAGGGTAGTCCACATAATAATCCTGTGAACATGTAGAAGAAAACAACTCGCGTGGTCATGAGGAACGAGTCAAACTAAATAAGATTAACTTAAAATTGCATTTGCCTAAGGTTTTTTTTTTTCCCGGTAATTCGTGAAAAAGACGTTGGTTTCGTATTTTAAGTCTGCTTGAAAAAAAAGTGTCTTAATGTTGCGATGCATTTGTAACACTTTTTTAATATAAGAAAAATCAAGCAATCGGTTCTATACAGCACTAACATAATCATGCCAAGTAGAGTTTAAAAAAAGAACTCTGCACATCCTGTAAGTTTTTTTACAAGTTATTTTACGTAAAACTTTGTTTACTATTGAACAACATGTCCCGATTATTTGATTATTGACAATTGTACTACCGCCAACATTTCGGAAGTGCTGCCTCAAACACCGCATTACACCACGTGACGGCCGAGTGTGTAATCCAAATGTCAAAGAGCGTATTTTTTGTTGTTGTTGCACCGCGCATGCGCAGTATTGCCCGCTTGCAACCGCTTACGACGAGAGAACACACTGGCACACTGGCGCCATCAACCCGGCATCCCTGGAATACTTCCTATCTATACGTTTAGATAAACTGAGGTTTTTGCAGTATTCGCAGTATTCGCGAGTTCAAATCTATGCACCATCTATGACAAATGGTCGCCTATAGCATTGCCATAATTATTTCAGACCCACAGTGACAGAATTACGCGTATAAAACTGCAAACTATATATACGCAGATCTTAAATGTTTCAGGACTGCACGATAGACGGCGACAGTGTGATGTCTCGTAAGCGATACCAAGAGGAAGTATACAAGGCTGCACAACGCACTCGGTTGTGCAACCAAACGCAATTGTGTGAACCAGCCTTAACCCCTTTACCTTGCGTTCTGGGGAAAGTCGGTCCAGTAACCGCCGAACAAGGCTGCGCGAGCTCGTCGGGACGACCAAATCGAGCCAGAAGTCCAAACCTCAATTTTGTTTATTTCACTTCACAAATTTAAGGCATACGGTTTGTCGCTATATTACAGATTTGTACAGACACGTAAGACGTAGGAGACGAAATCATTCAGAACCAATGTCAAGAAAATCGATTTTGACAGTAGTCAGCAAAATACGGTCAACCGATGCCGTCACTTCTCGGGTTTATGGCCATGGCTACGACGTAAACTTCCTCATACGTCAGCTCTTTAGCAACTAAAGCACGAAGAAATCACCAAACTGCTTGCGATCAAAAGGTTGCAAACGATGAGTTTCAAAGGGAAACACAAATAATACTTAGAAATTCCTCCGTCGTTGTATTGCATTTCGCACTGTTCCAAGTGCTAGTGAGTAGACGACGACAAATTATTCAACACACAATTGCCAACGTTATGTTTTTGAACATTTTCTTTTTACTTTAAAGACGCTTCGTGTGTTGACGCAGATAATTCCCCTAATCATGACGTGAGGCGTGCGTCGCAGCCTACAAGTGCTCACATTCCATCAGCAAACGCGCGTCAAGTTCACACACCAAGGATATCTCGCTGATTTGACTGTTGTTCAGCAGAGGTCACCCTGAACCCACAAAAGATGAAATATGCGCCTGCTTATCTACACGAGTGTGACCTATGAACAAGACAAAAAGAACGGCACGAACAAACAAAAGGTTCTCTATGGTTCGCCCTCTACGCGGAGCACAATTTCGTCTGATTCTTGCACAGAAAGGTTGCGATGATGTCAAATCGCGAAAGTCTTACTGGTCGAATGAAAAAAATAGGGGATAGACCTTAAGGCGAATAGCATTGAGATCTACCTACTATCCTCACTCGGCGTTGTTATGACAACACCGCAACACCCGCTCAAGAAGCAGATGACTTGCTCTCCGCATAGTCACTGGGAGTTTAGAATTACAGGATGTGGACAAGCCTGATACTTGCATTTCACATTCAAGGACATTCCTGGATCACCCAATAAGAAAAATCGAGAGCCAATCATGATGTGGCAAACGCCGTTCTAATGGCCACGGTCAGTCGTTCTTAGGCTCTAATAACCACAGCTGTCAAACATAACGAAATTATTGAGCGATGCAGCGTTGGAAGCACGCAAAGACGGCAGATTAAAAAAAAATATATATATATATATAACTCCGGCCGAAACGTCGAAGAATAAATCGTCCGTTGTTGCTGTTTTCATCAAGGGTTTTGCTTTGCTTCTCAGCTATATATATATATATATATATATATATATATATATATATATATATATTTAAGCATCGTGAATCTTGCCTGCTTTACTAGCTCCTTAAGACCTACAACCACCATCGAGCCCTATAGTAAGCTCATGACGACTTTAGTGCATCCATCGATGGGAAAACAAGAACCAGCCATGCGGCGAGAGCATGAGGCGTAATAACTGTGCCACGTCACAGCTTGCTTAAACTGTTCACAACCTTAAATCAGCACCAATTGCCGAGAAGTAAAAGCAATGGCGAACTAAGGATCGAGCCTCAACTTGACCACACCCTGGTATACCTTACAGCTCAACTGCTAATCTACAATCGCTGTCAAATGTAGAAATACAGAATTTTGTCCCCTTTGATTGCTTTGCGATCTAGGCATTGGCGAACTATGCGTATAGCAATCGTTATTAGGTTGAATACCTCCATATTAGAACCAAAAGTCGGTGACTATAGGGACGCGCGATGTCTTCCAACGCTGCGTCACGCTTTTCCAGACGCGAGAGCAGCCCAGTGAGAGAAACAAAAATCTAGTCAAGCTCTCTCGGAGAACTTGGTGTTCAACCCAGCTTTGCACAGAAACCATGCGGTACACGTAACGAGTGCCATCCCTCTTCTCACAATCGACACAGTGGTAGATACTTTGGCCCCATTCAGTTCCAGCCGCTGCGTGTGTGTGAGGAAACACAGTCCGTCGTTAACGTTGTTAGCTTCTCGCCGTGCCATTGCACAGCTCACACACATCGCAGCAGCTGCGTGCTTGGCCAGTGCCTCCTAGAGGGCACAACGACCTTTGTGTTGACCACAGTGACGGCACTAGTGATACCAAGTTTAAAACGGAACAATTACTCGACGCTTCTCGTTGTAAACCCAGCTCGATGAATGCCGTCGCAAGCTTGGCTCATTTCGTGTCCTCACAAAATTCTGCACCCAAGTCTGTTCTAGGAGACACTGGGGTGGCGTGACTGTGGTGGAAACCCGAAAAGGTTCCCTCATTGCACGCTTGCACGATCCAGGTACATCGGCGTGGAATCCTCGGACGATCCCGAAAACGTATAAGGTGAGAGGAAGCGAACTGCTTTTTCCAGGCGCGGCTCAAGAGGAGTGATGATGCTGGATGATGGTGGACGGTCCGCTCTGCTGGAGCTTGCCGTGTTCGACTTGCACCAGCACGCTGGTCACAGACGGGTACATGCTGGCCTGGCCATCACCGGTCATGATGAGCTGGCTGCCGCCTGTGGGCCCGTCCAAGGGGCTCTGCGTGGAGGCCATGAAGATGCTTGTTGAGCGCCGCCGAAGAAGGGGCGATAGGCGAGGAGAGGGAGCGCGGGCTGTGCGAGTCGCCCAGCATGTCCACGCCCATGCCCGGGGACGGAGACATGGACATCTCGTTCTTGATGACTGCCGTCGGCGTGTAGGCAGGAAGGCCGCCGGAGGAACAGGCCATGCTCTTATCTGGGAAGAAGAAGCGCAATTGATGCAAGGCACGAGGGCTTCACACCTATATACAAGATTTCTTGGTCATTCGAAGTGTGGAGAGAAGTGTGCAGGTAGACATCTTATGAAACCGAACCCTGCTTCTTTCATTTTGTTTTTGATTTTCCACTTAGGTCTTATACCTTCATTCGCAGTTTCTCTGCACAACCACTGAGTCCGCTCTGCAGACAGAAAAAATATGTTGCTTGTACGTTTAGACGGCCTTGATGTAGTACGCCTCTACGCGTGACTTATCTCTTAGCTGTAGATGAGAATTTGGCCAGTGCAGTACAACCGCTAACATGGGGTCCACGTAGTAGTGATTATACGAACACGTGCCGGTACGAAACTTATCCAGATGTAAAAGGGCAGGGAGTGGGGATCGAACCCAGGAGGTTCTGCAGCGCAAGCTTCGCTCCATGCGCCGAGCTGAGAAGTGTTATCCCACTCGGCCACCAATCCCCCTTTGCAAACAGTGAGGGGACCGAAAACTTGGCTCAAATTTGAAGTCGGTTTTGATATTAACAGGAATTGTATAGGAGTGAGTTTGGGTAATGAGTTCGTTAGTTTTGCACTGTTTTATTGTGTACTCTCTTTCTTGCTTCTTTCCCCTTGTAACGTATGCCTCATGTTTCGAGTTGTGCAGACTCTCAGCGTATTGGCTCTGTACTAACTTATACAAGGGCGACCAGAATCCGTGGTATGAATGGCAGAAGTGGCTACACACTCTCTAAGCAATCACAGCTGACTCGACGTTTTCGAGTGCATTCACATCTCTTTGCTGACATAACTGTGCAGTGCATCCTTGGCGCAGAGCTCTTCTGAAGAAGCAGAGGCGCGGACGGCAAATTACATTCTTACGCTGCTTCCGAAATGTCTCCTAGTTGCAATATGGCAATCGTATAGTTCGGTGTTAAATATATTTTCTAGTGTTTTTGGTCTGCGGATTGGTGTTTCTCAGACACTAGGACGAACCAAGTGACACAATAGTGTACCAAGTAACATTTGGTGTACCAAGTAACACTTGGAAGAACCGAGACACTTGGAGGAAAGGAGTGACATTTAGGGGAACCGAGTGGCACTTGGAGGAACCAAACGAGACTTGGAGGAAACAAGTGTTAAAAAGATTTTGTGGGATCGTTTTACGCCCCTTGAAATAATATAACAAAATATCCGCTCTCGCGGTTCAGCAATGTTCCCATCAATCACAAGAAACAGCGCCTATTCTTCGTTCACCCCTATGGTTACAGTGCGGCGAAAGCTATGTGCTTATTGGACCAGTCAGCCATCTATCTATCTTTCGCCACGTGATCACGCGGTCGACCTACACCCAGGCGTAAACAGCGGGGTTAGGTGATGAAAAGGAAGCAGCTGATTTGTGCGACGAGCGCGTAGTTCCCACCGCACTGTCAAATTCAAGGTGAACTGTGTATGTGGGGGATCACTTGAACTCACAAACCGAGAGGAGTTCTTGACCTAGGGCTACTCACCGGGACTGGCCCTGCGAACCTGCATGCCATAGGCCATGTTGGGGTCCCCGGTGACCATGGGAGCGTACATGGGAATGAGCCTTTTGTTGTCCTGCATGGCCTCGTGGGCTGCCGTGGCGGCTGCGGCCGCCGCCATCTTGCTCGAGCTCTTGGACGACTTTCCGTCCTGGCTGGAGTTCTTCGGCTTCCGTTTGCGAGTCTGGATGCCCTCCTTCTTCATCGCCAATGGACGGTTGACCTGCGTATGATGCGCCCAGCCGGCCTTAGTAGCTTTGCATTGATTACGCCTTGTGCCAATTGTTGAAATCACCAAAGCCAGCTGCCTGCCGTGTCGTCGTGCGGACATATGCACGACGAAACGGCCGATCCTTGTACGGCACGTCGGAACGGAGTTATCAGGGATCGTGACAACCAGGTATTCCGGTGCCCCATTTGAACAGCTGCGGTCTAGGGATTTTCACGCGCCGTACTGGATGTTCTGTCGTGCGTGCACTTGGCCCTCGAGGCAGGCCTCCTCGAATATGCCAACGTGCCTGTCGCATGCCATGTTCTCAAAGAAGCATAAGGTATGTTGTAAAAAATAAAGTGAGTAATGGAGTGATAAAAAATTATGTGCTAGTTTTGAAGAACCAGATTATCACTACCTTCATGAAAGGCCCTCGTGTGCATGTTCGAGACCACCTGGGTGAAACATGAGATTCAGATGCACCTTTAAAACATTGCGCGTGCGCGCTATTTCAAATGTATACTATGTGTTCAAAACGTCGTCCAATCGGGGATAAAATTGGGATCAGAGCGCAATGAATCCCGTCCTACTTCTACATCACTTTCAGATGTGCCTGGTGGACAGTGACCTGACTGATATACAAAAGACGTACTTTACACGCCTAAAGTCGTATACTGTCACTGTGAACTTAAAGCAGCGTCTACGGCATTGCGCCTGGCCCTTCGTTAGTGTCTATGAAGCAAAGTCTAATCCCAATCCAAATGTTTGTAAACATAAAGCTGTGTCTTACAAAGCACCAAAATATTTCAATATTATCAATCATTTCGACTACAAACGTTCTTTACCACTTGCAACATGCAACAAAAGGAACACAAGCTGTCCGATGCAAACCAGAATCTGGTTTAGGATCATGTCTAGACTTTAAAGCCAAATATATACAGTGTTTTCTTATATTGACAGAGAATAGTACGTGTGTTCGTAAGATGACTCTGCTATTCTAAAAATATTATCCCGGCCGAGGTTCCCGCATTCTGACAGACGTGTAATCGAGATTTCCATTGGACTTCAAAAGGTCCTCAGGTGGTCAAAATTAATCATCAGTCCTCCGCTGGGGCGTGCCAGTTGCCCTTCGTTGGTTTGGCACGTAAAATGTTGGTTCTTTTTCTAGAAAGTGTAATTAATTTTTTTTTTCTATTGTTTCTTTCGCACCACACAGCGAACGTAGAGCTATTAGCGCCAAGCATTTCTAATTCCGTATACATCTCTCTTTCTCTTTACACTAACTCTTTCTCATACTTTCTCTATCTCTATCTCTATCTCTCTCTTTTTCTTTTTCGTTCTTCTCTGTGGCCATTCGGGACGCAAGCGAACCACGTATAAAAGCAAGCGGTGACGCCTGATACATTGCACAAAGCGCGGCAGAATGTTCGGAGAGCTGTTAATACTTTTCTCCAACAAAGCAATACGTATACATGGCTTCCACTGACGTCACGTCAGCGGCCATTACGGTGGCACTATTGTCGAGCGCGAGCCTTCCGCAGCAGACATTTTGAACCACCAAATTTTTTTTTCTCTCAGCATGAACGCGTAAGAACGACTACCTGCACGGTGCGATGACGTCATGCGAAAGCCACGTCTACGTCTACTCCGGCACGTCGTCCACGGAGGATTCGGCGCCGAAAACGCAGGAGGCTAAATTCGATAAAACTACTCGCAACACACCAAGCGGACACAATCGCGTAATTGCTTTGCGGCCCAGAGCTCGGTCACCTTAGGCTACCGGGGCAGAACAGAAGTTCATTACGAAAGCGACGGTCTCTCTACGCGTATAAACTGTGGCTGCGCACACCGACATTGTTCGGATTTACGCCCGGGACAAATGGCTGAGTGCGCATGAGAAATTGCTCCTGGGATAAGCAAAAAAAAAAAAAAAACAGATGCTTGACAATGAACTTACTTCATAGTACACGTAGTCGGTTTCAAACGTAGCGTACAATTTTGTCAAACGTACTCGTAAGAGCGTTTGGCTTTATCTAGTGTCTCACTTGCTCGAGAGTTTGAAGGAACCGCCCCGAGTGCTCTTTCCCGCGGCCCGAGAAAGATAAAGGGGGGGGGGGGCATACGAAGCCGCGCTTTTGGCACAAAGGCTCAGTTCGGGGTTTTAATGCCCAGCGCCTGCGACCACTTTTAGACAACCCAACGAGCACGCCCTGACCTTTGCTGCATGCTTCTCAAGAGCAGAACGAACGTATTCCAGGGACCATTAGCCAGACCACGGGACCAAAGCACGTGTGCCTGTGAACGTATGCACGTCCGTGTAGGCGAGTTGGGAGTGGGGAGGTGCGGACTCCAAGAAGCTTCTTCGGGTTTATGCAGTGACCACCAAGCCATAACACTGAGCGAAACCTCGAAGTTCCCCCTTTTACTTTTTTTTTCTTGGGGGAAACAAACGCAAAGGATGTCACGAGAACGTACCCAAAGAGGTGGGCCAAACCGAGAAGGACGTTTCGGGAATGGTCCCTTTTAGAAGGTCTAAATGAGAAAGTCGAAACGAGAGCAGGATCAATTTATGATTACCCTTCTAAAAAGCGGGTGTTTCTTCTTTTTTTTTTGTATACATTTTAAAATATTATTTGTTTCGCCTAGATTTATTCCTGTCGACAATAAAAATATTCAAATTTTATGCTCGGTTTTTGCTTTCCTTTCATTTCACCAGCGACCAAACGTTATTTCGAGGGAGGCAAAGGCTGCCTCACTCGGTGCCTGGCATGCCAAGTGATTTCGTCTCACAAAGCTTTCCGAGTCAGTTTAAAACGCGTAACCCTATCAACCTTGTGTACGGTCTTTATCGGCTCCCAAGGCCAGTGCGCGAGAGCAAGCGGAACTATTGGACACTTTCAGTTAAATTTGGATCAAAATCAGACTATTCCGGCTGGTAGTTTATAAAGTAATAACAAATCGGTGGGTGAAACTTCAACCAAATCGAAGACTCTCAAACGTCGCTGTAGTTTCCTTCAAACGCACTAGGGGCTCTTCGTTGATTCTAACTTTGGTCATGCTCTGTAGCATCACTATGGCCGACCGCAGCCACCGCCATAGACCTTCGCAACTCAGCGCAAATTGACGCCATCGTCAGTCGGCAGACGCTGAGAAGCCTCATGAGAGAGTGTCGTTTGCCGTAGTCTGTCAGACGTCGCATGGTCCACAGCTCGTGACTCAGGACTTCTCGTACGGCATGCATAGAGTTATTACAATAAACGCTAGAGGCTCAGCTGGCGCTAGTGTCTACGGGACTTCCGGTTGCAAATTGAAGCAGACAGCATGCAGTCTACTTTTCCAGCCTCCCTGTGTATTCCTATGGGAAAACGCGCGTGAATTTTGTCTCTTCGCCGGAAAATAACAAGAATAACTTTTGTCATTTCGGTTGTACCGGATAGTATGTACCTTTATTGGTATTGTGAAAGCGTAATTTCTTTAGTTACAGCATTTTTCTTTACCACTGAACGATGTTAAACTTCGCTCTATTTCAGGCCCAAACCTCTGTTTCAAGGAAGGTATGTGAAAACGAGCGACGATTCTAAGCAGACTAACGATCGAAAGGAATGTAGAGTGTGTTCAAGGTTTGCTAGCATTTCGGTGGTGCTTATATATTGCTAATATGCCCGTCCTGTCATTGGATGAAAATGACTCCGTCGGGCATCTTTACGATCGGTTAAAGAAACATTCGAATGCAAAAAATAACGCACGTGAGCTACGAAACGTGTGTCTTTTTATTATTTCCTATGTTGGGCAGTTTTTATCGGGCACCTGCTCTCTGGCTCCCACTATTTGCAAAGATTTGGAGCGTGCGGGTGATGATTTGAACCCAGAACAAGCATCTTCGCACATATTTATGAGCAGAAAGAATAAAGCAGTACTTATTTATTGCAAATCTGACTATATTACGTGGCTTTCAATTTATTTTGATCGTCTGCGTTCACAAGGAGTTACTTATCCAGTGTTACTGCGTAGTTCTTGCCGTCTTTCTTGGTTTCCACATGTCCTTCGTTCGTTTGGCACGTATATCCCCCATGCTGGAAAGCGTCGACGCCGTGTTCGCGCTAACAGTGTCCGACAGTGCACATAAATACACGTACGAAGCGGTTTTAACACCGTTTTTCATGCCACGAATTTCAAATAAAAATGCTGTAACTGACCAATTATTTCGTCTGCGTGACTGAGAAATGTTCCAATGTGCCTAGTACGTACAAATTATTCGTGATATTTGCTCTTATAATCGAGCGCAGAGAGAAAATGCACTCGCTTTTTCCCATAGAAATGCATTACCGGAAGTCAATTTCTGACTGCTTGCTGTCTGCTTCAAAATGCAACAGCACACTAGCGCCAGCTGAGCCTCTAGCGTTTATTGTAATAACTCTATGCCGGGTGTTAAGCGATGCAAAGTTCTGCGCTTTATTCTGCGTGTGATTGGCTCCCAGTCAGCAATATCAAACGCACGAAAACGACACGCACGCGCGCCGTGACGATGCACTCTTGGCGCTGTTTGAATGGCTGCATAAGATCGTAGCGTACCACCTGCGGTCGGACTTAAAGTGAAAGGGAGTGTATAGGGGCAGCCTGCAATACGCTCACCTCAGCGGGGTTTTTTTTTTTGCGCACAATTTATATTTTTATTTCGAAATCGCAAGTAAAATTGTACCATGTGATTCAGGCATTAGAATCAGTATACACGATGACGCAACTTCTGATCATTTGAAACATTTTCGCATCGGAGAGGAGCAGCGCTATGGTCCTGATGCGGCATTGAAGTTTCCTTTCCCTTACATTATGCAGCTTGAAGTAGAGTCCGCAGGCGTTGCAGACTGGCTCCCCCTGGTTGTTCCTCCGCCAGAGGGTGGTGGTGGACGTGCCGCAGTTGGAACACAACAGCCCCATTCTCCGGTTTGGAGCCTGCTGCTGCTGTTGCTGCTGCTGATGCTGATGCTGCTGTTGCTGTTGTTGCTGCAGCTGCTGTTGCTGCTGCTGCTGATGACAGCGATGATGACATGGGCGAGAGAAGAAAGGCCCGAGAGATGGACATAATTAATTAGCGCGTACGTTGACTTACAATCTGATAACGTGATTAGTGTATATCCTTTTCAGTAGGGCTCTGCAAATGTTCCATCGAGTCAAACGGCACAGCGTCCGATATAGTTACAACAAAAAGAGAGCCGGTATGCTGCGGGTTTTCTTGAGACATCGAACGTAACGAACGGCACAAGGCTATTCGATTTCAACCATTATTCGAACACCCCTAATTATTAGGTGGCACACAAAGATCTGAGCGATCAGGGCCCACTGTCCTCGAGGTCAAATTCAGCCTAGCAATCAGCGTATATGTCCGAAGAAACCCTGACAGTATGGAGTGACAGGCGCGAAAAGTACTATTTGCAGCTAAGGTAAGTAGCACTAATTGTAATTGATGGGTGTGAAGGAAACATGCGACTCTAAGGTTGCCTCCCCTTCAAAATATTTGTTTGAATGGGGGTGATGGGAGGCTCTATTACACCGGCACGTGATATATTTAATCGAAATAATTTCCTTCCGATTTCCTGATTGCTTTGGCTTTTCTTCCCCCTGCCCTTAATCGCGGCACATAGTAGCCGGCTAGGACAAAGGTCTCATTTTTCTCCCTTTCAATCACAAACCCTTAACCATCAAGGACGAGTTCAACGAAATCAATTGGCCTGTCATTGACTTGTTGCATTGTTGTTAGGTTTCACGACGTCTTTGTTAATGTGAGGTCACATAAAACACATCATTACTACACAATCTAGAAACATTATTACCATTTTTGTTAATCATATCGTATACCTTTTTACATTTTTTACGTTTGGTTCCTAGATCGACTTCCTTCTCTTATGTAATTAATATTGAGCCCGCAACCGTTTCACCTGAAATTAGTTCATTCGTTCGCACTTATTTATAAGCCAGGTACTCGCTGAAATGCTTTCATGGTAAAACACAAAAAAAACTTCCGCGTTAAATAAAAAAGAAACGGTAATAATACTTTACAATACCATCATGATTCTGATTTCTAAGAGGGTGTACTTGGTGCCTGTAGAGTGTCGGCCCCAACCGTGTTTTTGCACTACAAAATAAACTCCAAACTTAGCGATAACAATAGGAACAAGATGCAAACATCTGAACTTATTCAATTCAAAAGAGAAAAGTAGTTTTCGGGAAATCTCAATGACAAAGGGCGTCCTTTTATATTAAAGGGGCGGTGCAACGATATTCAGTTGGAATGTTTTTCATTTTACACGAGCTTACTGGCACTAGTGGGACTCAAAGATACTCGCACGCAACGCCACTGACCAAAAAACTTCGTTGTTGCGCTGTAAATTCGATGACAAAACCGAGTGTTTTCATTCAATCTCTCCTTCACAAAACCTGATGACGTAGCTGGGCGGTAGCAGTACCGCCCAGTGACGATATTTGAATGCGGCTCATAGATTGGACCCGAGCATGGCGTGGACACTCGATTTGGGCTCGTGATAATTACTAGCTCGAGAAGCATTCGGGTAGTGTCCTGTGTCCAATCGCTGCACTGACGACAACAGCCGAACCATAAAACCATAACAATGTCTGGAACTCAGCGCGTGTCCTGTGCCTTGCCAACCCCAGCGCATGGCTATGATCAACATTGGCGGCATATAATCGGCTCCAGATCACGTGGCCGCTTGTTCTGGCTGCGAGTTGAGGGGGTGGACTCTGCTCGTTTTTCTTTATTATTTTCTGCGACTTCGATTGCGTGTGGTGAAAAACGAACGGGCGTATCACAGGTCATTAACGTCAAGGATCCGTTCTAAGTGGTAATTGCGCCAAAATACAAAAATCGTTGCATTGCCCCTTTAAGCCGCCATTCGTCTCCAGGTATGGCGCACTGACGCCACTTCGGCGGCCGTAGCCGTGCTCAACAGTCAAGAGGAGCTCGTCACTCGCTGCCCACGACCAACTAAAATATATGAAAGAGCGACCTATTTTTTTTAATGATCTTTTTTGTCATTAATAGATTGAACCTTGGCCTATAGATGTTCCGGTTGGAAGGTGAGTCTTATATTTTCGTCGTCTCCTTGTCATTTTCGAATTGTTGTGCGGCGGTATCGGACGCTCTCGTCGCAGTGGCACACTCGTCCATTCTATTTGCTGCTTTCTTTGACGTACAGCTAAAATAAAAACGGTATGGATTACCCTCGCACCATGTGGTACGTACAATTTATTTTTTCGCTTTTCCATTTATTCCGAGGTGACGGAGGCCCAAACCTTAACACAGATTGAGCTAGAACATATCTCGGTAGCTACTCTACTTACGGGATACCCGACTAACACTTCCTTTGCCGAACGTATAAATATCGAGTCCCAAAAGTTACTGCCAAAGGTAATGCCATGGTGACGCCTCGCATGCGTGATATTTCATCACTCGATTAGCTTTCACGGAAGAAATTCCGCCTCAAAGCCGTGCGAGCAAGCTGCGAAAAAAACGGCGATCGGAATGCCAAGCTCGACGCCCGCTGTGCCGTCATCGCGATTCATTTCTGTTTGCACTGTCTAGTTTCCGACAAGCTTAAAAAAAAAAAAAACTCACTTCGAAAACCATGCCGTACCACAATCTAACTGTTTGGTCACTAATCCTCCAAAACCACGACCACGACCACCTGTGGTCGTGGTCAGTACGATAACAGGAAGCCCGGTGGATCGGTCCTGTTCCGTAAGCTTCGACGCCACTGTTGTCGCACTGCTTGAGTTTAATTTTGACAAGAGTACTACGAAAAGATTAGGTCGAAAGCAACCGCAATCTCTCGATTAAAACAGCAAATGAAACATGAATTGTGAACGACAGACCTCAACCTATATACCTGCTACGAACGAAGGGCAAACGCGGTCACGTGATCCTTACTACTACGTCACGAGGACCAGCCGTCAGGTGGCGCCACCCCATCTTCTCGGGGCTCATACCACCTAATCGTTCCAACTAGAGCTCGGCGTTCAGACGTACCCTAGACGCTCTCGCCTTCTCTCCCACAGTCTCTCATGGCACAGCACTGCCACATGGTATAACTGATTGTCAGTTCCATAGACTAACATTAAGTGATCGCAAAATCAGCTTGAGATCCTGTCTATGAGCATTGCGCGCGCGCCGCGCTAGGATAGGCGTAACTCTCGCTGATTGGCCGATCAGCTAATGTAAGTCAATGGAACTGACATTAAATTTTACCGCGTGGTAGGGGTATTAGAAAGGTTTATATACATCTTAAAAAATATTATAGTGCACTTAAATGTGTGCAAGTAATCGCGGCTACGAAACTCTGCTAAGCGTCGTGCCTCTGTTAGATTCAACACAACGCAATATATTAAAAGGCCATCGCGTATTTAAATGTACGTACATTAAAAATTAAAGCACATGGTGGATGCGATGGATACGCTACCTGACTTTCATTACAGGTCAAAACTACATCCAAGAAAGAACAAATGTTGATCAAGGCATCTTTCCACGTGAGAAAACGTTTAAAATCGTATTTAAAGCGACAAAAAAGAACAAAAAGCGGAAGAAACCAAAACCTGGGTTATAACTTTTTTTTCCTTTTCATTTAGCTCCCCTTGCGGGTTTCACCATGGCGCTCTTTTTAGTTTTATTATATATATATATATATATATATATATATATATATATATATATATATATATATATATATATATATATATATATATTTATATATATTTCTTTTTAACATACCGAAAGCCATGAGGCCAAACAGGTTGGTAGGCATTTTAAAACTACAAGAAGACCCAGGTATAGAATGTGTTATTAAGAAAACCACATACATTTTCACTATTAACAGCACCTGGGGACAGGCAGTTCCATTCGTCGATACATTTACAACAACAATATAAAAAAGAATTCTAAAAGTGTCCGCGTTAAAGCGACGAGGCACAATACATTTTTTTTGTCTGTTTCGTTCGAATGGCGTTAAACAAGTTTGCAAACGTGACGTATTTCTGAATATCAATGAAGTAATGACCCTGTAGCCATTTGAAAATGATCTCATTCGAGTCAACATCATCCTGGCACGTATGGGCAGAAGGTCTACGTTGGACTTCAATAGGGAGACAGAGGTTGTGGAATGATAACGATAGAAAATAAATCAGACAAACTTACTTTGAAAGAGTTTTTTTTTTTAAGTGTTTTGTCGAGAGAGTTTGCTAGAAGACACCCCTCACGTACTCCGAGTTTCCAGAAATATTACTATTTTAGGCTCCCTATCTTCGTCAGCTTCAATGCAAATACACAAGAACAAACTGGTTTCGTTTTTACTACGTTAGGACTAGTACCCGCATGAAAGGCAAAACCTGACGCAGTTCTTCTGTGAACAAAGCAGTGGAAAGCGAAGCGATCCGCGCAGAGAGGAGGAGAGTAGTGAAGGGCAAAGGCGCGAGGGAGTCGACGTCACGGAGCGGAAGCCAATAAGCGCGCGGATGCTGGGGCGAGTCTGGACTTGCATGTCTGCGAAGCACGTATGCCTTGGTTTGTACTACAAAATGGAGTGTGAACCCTATACTAGCGCTGGTCCAAGGAGGCGGCAAAAATGTTAAAGGAAGATCCCTTGGTGGATCCTTAGAGAACGCGTTAGCAAGACCCTTTTAAAACGCCAACCACGTCCCCCCTTTGGGAAACGCTAACACTCACCACGTAAAAAAGCAAAAAAAAAAGCAGAAAAAATAGAGGGAGCAAAAGAGAAAGCTAAAATAGGACGCCAGAAGAGAAAAGTAAAGGGGTCGGCGTTCATTCCCTAAGGATCCACCAATAGATGTTCCTTTAATTTATTCATTATATTACGCATTGTTATCATTTTACATGCTCAAACCCAAAACGATAAATCTTTCTAGCAGGTTTACGCAAACTACGATTAGATTGATTGCTCCCGCCTTCGTTACCTATTATGTACAGACACGAACATCTTGTTCCCTTGTCTGCCCCGCTTCTTTACTAATTCGTAGTCACGTGGAAAGCGGATTACACCAGCTAGGAATTCCCATCAAGAGAGACACACAATAACTCGATTTTCTGGTTTGTCCCCGCTGCATGAAATTCCGGAACATTACAGAATCAATGACGTCATCACCACCGCGCGAGAGAGAAAGAGCACCTTTGTTAACAATACGCACGCACTCAACGAGAAAGAAAGAAATGTAGACGCGACCCTTATTTGAGAATTTAGCCGCCAGCGCAGAGCAGCAGTCGCAGCCAGCAACAAAGGGAGGCTTGACCCCAGGATATATACGGCACACAAAGCAAACTCAAGAAAAGCAAAGACCAGCGTGAGGAGAATGCCCGCCGAGCGGTGAAGACACAGACCCAGCCGCCCGGGGATAGCAACTGCCAGCTTACAATGTTGCCAGCCTTAATTACTGCCGAGAGACGGCACAGAAGCGAATCCGAATTAACTCTCGGTTTACGGCCAAAGGCTTCCTGCGGGTTTTATGGTAGCTTCAGCTGCGACGTCGCGTCTTTAACCTGTTACGCAAGACTCCCCTCGCTTCGTGTTGCCTTTCTCTATAGTATTACTTTTTTTTCTTAAATTTCGCGCTCTGTTTCTTTTTGGTCTTATCGCCGACTGCAATCGGGAATGGCGGAGGACCTTAAGCCGCAATTAAAATCAAAATCAGAATATAGTAGCGACGGTTGCGGCAGTCAGGTGCTAGCGCACATTTCGCACGCGTCCCTCTTCGCGCTGTTCAGAGTCGTATTTCAAAGTCATTAGGACGACTTGCCTTGCCACACTCTGTCCAAAGATGCCGCTCTCTCTCTCTCTGTAGATATAAATATATATATATAGCTCGCGGGCTTTTGTAAATAACCGGCTTACGCGAATGCCGCTGCGCTTGACGTCGCAGAATGCAGGGGCTTCTTTAGATTCTGCCTGTGTGCGTGATCGGCAGATGAGTCGGGTAAGTGTCCAGTACCCCGGGAGACAGAGCTCCAGTATGAGCACAAAATTTGAGACGATTATAGTCACGGAGTGCTTAAGAACGATCGGGTGACGCTTATTATCTTCACGCTTCACGCTTTGTGATTCGTTATTTACACCGAATTCTTATCGGCAAATGCGGCAGTGCTTTAGGCGGAAACGCCGCTGTTGTTGCTTCTATACTAGAGTATCACCAACTCGCCCAAGCATCCATCTTACCAAGCCGCATTTTCATTGGGTACGGAGAAATAATAATATGTCCGGCACCCACCACACCCTACGTTTGTTGAAGAGATGCTGAACCAAACATTTCAGTGTCCACAATAAGGGGCTCACGATCTTTCCACGAGCCAGCAGCTCCGGTGTGCGCGAGCACACGCAATGAAATTGACGTCGTAGTCCTTCGTTAAGGTACGTTTATACTTCAACGTAACGTCGACGGGCGTGGCGTAGCGCAGTGCACACTGATACTGATTGGTCGCAGATATCGAGTTCCTGGTCGCCGGCCAATGAAAGGCGCGCGTTCTGCGCATACGCTGCGTTCACTGCGCTCAACGTCGGAGTATAAACAGCCCTTTAAGATGACAGTGAAATGAATGGGTCCCGCGCAAAAGAGGAATGAAGACATGCTTTTCGTCTCCACGAGTGAAAGCTGCGTACTTGTAGGGCCAATTAATCGCCTACTTTTTATACCATACCCCACCGTGGAGATGAAAAGCTAGTTTTAATGCGAATAGCATTCTTTGGATACTTCACGCACTTTTCGTCTATCTATGTATCTATCTATCTGGCTATCTAACCTCTTACGCCGCGGGTCGATAAATAAATAAAAAAGACCGGCGCCGGCTGGGATTCGAACCGTTGACCCTTTGATCAGCAGGCAGACGCGCTAACCACAGAGCTATGAAGGCAGTCATTCAACGCACTCTAAACGGTTGTTTATATCTTTACCATAGGACGCGCTTTACAGCGCTGTCACAGCTGCTGGCGCGCGCGTTCCATGCACGAGGGCTCATTCCGCTCTCGTGAGGCTGAGCACGGCCGCTAGCTCACCCTCTCCCGCGCTCGGGAGAGGGTGATGTAGCGGCCGTGCTCAGCCTCACGAGAGCGGAATGAGCCCTCGTGCATGGAACGCGCGTGCACCGGTATGTGACAGCGCTGTAAAGCGCGTCCTATGGTAAAGATATAATCAACCGTTTAGAGTACCGTTGGTTGAGACTATACTTCGTTTCAGCTTGGGTCCAGACGCAGGCAATGCTACAAGCGCGAGCTCCGGGCTTTCAGCGTCCCTGCCAAGCACGCGCGCTCGTGCAATGCAAGCACTGTTCAGGGCCGCACGCTCGCGCTCGTAGCATCGGCTGCGTCTGGACCCAAGCTGAAACGAAGTATAGCTGAGACGCCAGAAAGTCTGGTCGGTACCATTTTGAGTGTTTGTGCGTATGGCGCGTGCTTTGCTCGCCTTCCTAAGTGACACAAACGCACGTGCTGGGCTGCGGAGATCGTGCGCAGGGCTGTGAAAGTGTCAACAAATTTAGAATCGCCTCAAGAGTGGGCTGGCGTATCTAGAGTGTGCCGGCCACCTGACGAACGCGCATAACTCCGCACCGTTTGATGCTATTCGCATTAACGTAGATAATCATTCCCAAAGGATGGGTTCTGCTGATTTTTATTTTCCTTTTCCCCGGAGCCCACATATTTCACTGTCATCTCTTAAGCGTGCATAAAAGACTATGACGTCGATTTCGTTGCCTGTGTTCGTGCACACCGGCGGCCGCTGCTGGCTCGTGGAAAGATCGCGCGAAAGTTATTAGGGACATTGAAATGTTTGGTTCAGCATCCCTTTAAGCTGTCCCTAACTATAATGGAAGCGGATCAGTCCTATATACAATAGACGTATTGCTAAACTACCCAAGGATCAAGGAAAATGCTGGGATTGGTGTTCCACACGCCACACGCGCACACCTTCCCCGTATAAAAGATTCGAAGTAAATAACCAAAATAAAGCGTTGACGAACGCGCGTGCAAGATGCAATTGGTTCTAGGCATTTGCTGTAGAAAAATTACAACTGCTGAGGCCGGCACGTGCGGCGCGTGGAACACCAATCCCAGCATTCTCCCTGATGCTTGGATAATTTAGCAATAGGTCTATTGGAACAACTACAAATCCGACTTGCGACGAAGAAAAAAATATTTGTTTTTCACAGCTAAGTTGTAATGTTTGCCTTAAAGGTGCAATGAAATAAAATGAAGCGTGTATGCCAATTCGCCGCAGGAAACCAGGTACAGGCTGAAATAGATGAATTCGAAAAGTCGCACTATAGATCAATTCGTATTAGAAGAAGATAGGATCGAAGACCTCCGCTCTCGAAAGGAGATGAATAATTCGTCGAAGAGAGCTTGCGTAAACGCAAGCGTGAAATATTTACCGAATATTCTTTTTTTCCCTGCTATTTATTTATTTATTTATTTGATACCCACAGCGCCTTTCGGCATTACAGTGGGGGGTTATACACAAAAAATCAAGTATGACGTAACAGGTACTACATTGGAAACATTCATAAAAAGACAACCAATCGAACAAAAAGATATCGCGAACATGAAACAACAAAGTCACAACTATCGCGACACACGGAGAAGATTGCAACAAGTTTTACAAAAACATTATTAGAATCATGCTATGAACCTTTTCAATCGAATGACGTGACTGTTTCTAGGGCAGCATAAAAAGCATCATTGTCTATAACAGACGCTATGGTTGAAGGCAATCGATTCCATTGGGAAATCATTTTAGGGAAAAATTATCGTATAATTAGGTCAACTAATTATACGAGATCAAACGAAGGCATCCAGTGATAGCCCATAATAGCCTAAATACCCCCGTGTCGCCAAGACTGCTTCCCCAGTTCGTCGAGGTCTTGAGCATGTGGTCGTTCTGATAGAAGATGCAAACCCCGGCTGCCCGAACACCTTGTTTGCAGGAACACGTCTCAAGAGCGTTCGATGCGTGTTTGCTTGGTGTACAGACCTATTCTTCGAACATGTCTGGAGAAAGTTTTGATATGACCAGTGTGACCGTGAATACAAAGAAGAATGCCGCAGACACTGTCTGCAAAGTGTCTTTTGAACGATGCATTAGCGGTGTTACCGCGGCTAAAGAACGCCGGACAATCTCCTCCCACAAAGCCCTCCGCTCTTCGCACAATATGACGTAGCGAACGCAGGAGAGGAGGCTTGTCCCTCCCCACCTTCTCTCCATCGGATGCTCTTCTACTCAAGCGGAAAGAGAGAAAAAGCTTTGCGGGAGGGTGAATCGGAATTGCATCTGTTAAAGACAGAGGACCAGTTCAAGCTTTCCAATTTTTCCTTGCTTCCTCCTCTCCCCTTTCTACACTGTCCTCCTTTGTCCGTTTCCTCCTCCCCCATGATGAGGAGGATCTTCTGCCTTGCAGAATCTCGAGTCTGGTCGTCGGCCCTTTAAAGCAAACTATACTCGCACTCGGTATACACCTTTTTCTACGTGGGCGCCGCCATCTTCAATTCTGAAACTTCCGGTATGCGTGAAAACATTGCTTTCGTCTCGTCTCGACAGTAGAACGTGTAAACATTTTAATCGCAACCGTTAGTCGTTTTCGTTATGACCCTTCTATACTTTTTTACTTGTTCGGGGTTGTAATCTCTCGCTTTTTGTTCAGAACGCATACAGGATATGGGGACAACGTGGCTGGGTGCGAGGCTGAACGAAAAAGGTGTATACGGCATTTAATTCGTTCTCCCACCATAGGAAGTTTAACTAGATTGGTCCAATAACTCCGATAACCCCTACCCAATACTTCGCTAGCGTCTTTGCACACGCATCGTGTCGTTATCAAATGTCGTTTTTCAAAGCGCACAAAAAAAACGACCTCTTAGAATTGCTTATAACTGAATTGAACCCAGGTACCGTTCCACTATCCACTGCTCACAAAACGCGTGTCAGACGGCATTCCTCCAAGCAGACAGTGATAATAGGCTGTTTCATCAGACTGCTCAGATTCAGTACAAACGACACGTGTTCACTGCGGGCATGAATTATCTCTGGACAAGCCAGAAGTTGTCTGGAGACAGTTTTTGTACGACAAACAAAAAGCACGCCTCAGACTTTGTCCGCAGACTGTCCTTTGCGGCCTCTATTCGCACCGTGACCACGGCCAGCAAGCACCCCGCGGAGTCCCCGCGTGCACGACTCTACGCGCACACACTCCACCTTCCATTCATTCATTGCGATGCACCGGCGCGCTCGCCCGCAAAGCCATAGACGTAAAATAATGTACCCTCCCCATTTCTGCTTCCGTTTTCCCGGTGTGCGCGCTGCCCTCTCGGGTCGCATTTGCTTGCCGCGATCTCGGCGCGGACGGCGCGCCCCGCGCCGAGTCGGGCGCATATTCAACGGCACCTCGTCGATGTTGGCGCGGGCTGGGCACGCCACGTTTGCCTAATGAGAGCATATCCGCTTGCAGTACACGCCGAGCACGTGTCGCCCCCCGCTCTCTCCTCCGCTCGGCCACAACATTAAAATTATGGGCGCCGCAGAGCCTGGCTGCTTCCTATTTCCCTCTCTGGCCGTCGACTTTCTTCGCCGGGCCATCGCTCGAGATGGGAGCGGTGGGGCGGAGGCCCCCGAATTCTGAGCCCGATGCGGCGGCGCATATGTCAGTCGTTTCCGGAGGGCCGGTTCAATGCCACTGCACCCGGTGCCGCAGGGAGAGACCCGGTTTCCTCACTGAGGGACACAGCCACGCATACCCAGATATTCTCGGAGCTTTCCGACACCGCGCGAGACACCTTGCAGGAGGTGTACTCGGTGGCCGCGGTAGCTTACACTTCACTGCGCGTATAGCACACTTCCGCAACAGGCATCAGGAGCGATAAAGATTGTCCTTATTGACGGACGATGAGTGCGAGCTCGTTCTGAACACGCGCTGTGTAAAACGAACTAAGCTATTTGATGGATAGCGATTTAAAAATGTCGAAGTACATACCTGCCCAATCTTTGTTTCGTTGTTTATATTTGCTATAAATTTAATACGTATCCCTCGCTCCCCCCCCTTCCTCCCCCCCCCCCCAAATGTAATGTCCTTGAACGGAGTCGTTTTGGGTACAATCAGTGAATGAATGAATGAATGAATGAATGAATGAATGAATGAATGAATGAATGAATGAATGAATGTTTATCATGAGCAGAACGTAAGGGCGCAAGCGAGCTGGTCTCTTCCTTGTCGTCGTCTGTCAATACCTCAGTCTCGGGTTTTTCACTAAAATGAATGCTCATCACCCAGGCAAAATATGCTGAGTCACCGGGCTGTGAGCGCGCAGGCGCGGCGCCTTGTATTCCGCAGAAGAGAGCTGGTGCGCACACCTAGATTGGGTTCCATAGTCAAGCGAACGAAGATGGCAGCGGGGGCGAAAAACGGCCAGGCGTCGCAAGCAGAGTGAGAGGCCACGGTTATACTCGGTCTCGTTGCAACTTGGCAAATGGTAAACGCTACGCCCTACATTGCCTTCCGACTGCCTCGATATATGCGCTGCGTACATGAGTGCAACGCACACATATTGTAACATGACGCAGCGAAATGCCTTCTTCGCAGTAAAAGCGCACTCCAGCGATATATAGTCACGTGCCTCACTCCGCTGTTCCGATTGGCCCACCGGGTCCTTAGCTTACGCCGTACTGGCATCTCATACACCCACGGTTTCCGGCCGACCCAGAATTTCTTTCTTCGGTCAATAGGCTAAGCGACGTCAACAACGTCATAGCTCACGTTTGAACAATGCAGCCGCCGCTTCCAAGCATACCCAATGTTTCCTGCTTCAGTCGCAAGATAGCGCCAAACCAAACAGCATTGCAGGTTGCCTACAGAATGGTTATCAAGCTTTCCTGGTTTTTTGTCATTTCGAAGACTGGGTTGTCAGCAGCAATAACTCCTACCAAGGTTCAAAGTCCTACCCAGGAAATCGACGCTGCTAAAAGCAACTAAGTGTGCATTCTTAATCATTTACCATATTATGCTACACTATTGTTATCAGCTTTCATAATCGGATGCCAAATTCCTTTAGCGATTATCCTCTTCCTGTGAGGAGCCGCGAGATTGTTTTGCTCGAGACGACGGTTGCTTTTAATTGCAAATTTACTTAATTAATTAACGTAATATACTTAATTGAGTATAATTTGTTAATTAACTTTCAATTAATGAAAATAGACATATGGTTATAATGAGAAACTTGCTGAGCGTTATCAAAAACCACTATACTCCGTTCACCCTTACGTTGAGACTAGAAGCTCCACCTTCAGGGTGAGCTCGCTGGCTTCCGCAGTGTTTTGGTTGCACGTGCCTGCGCAACCAAAGCATTGCGGGGGCAGCATTTTACGGCGTTTTGAAAGAAACGCTCAGTTTGGACGACTTTCTAGGTTTCGGTTTCTTATCGGAGCGCATTTTTGCGACCGCGGTCCTGCTCCCCGGTGATCGCGGCCCGAAGCCACTGCCTCGCCTCATTCGTAGGAAGGAGGGGAGTAAGGCACACGCGTATTGAGCGGCTCGGCCACTGGGAAGCAGGACCGAGGGCGCAGAGATGCGCTACCATAAGAAACCGAAGCCTAGAAGCGCGTCCTAATTGAGCGTTATTACGGAACACTGAAAAATGCTGCCCTTTCCTTATATCTTTCTAAAAAATAGATGACTTAGTGGTTTGATGACGCTTATCAAGTTTCTGATTGGAACGATATGTCTATTTTGACTAATTAAAAGTTAATTAACAAATTTTAAATAATTAGCCGACTGATCGTTACGATTAGCCCCCTGTACTATGTCTCTCTGCCCGTATAACTCACCTGTAGAAACCACGTAAGCGGAACTTTTACGGCTTTTTTAAAACAAGTATGTAAAGCTTGAAAAAGAAAACTGTATATTTCTGCATGTACATCTGAGGTTTCTTTTCTAAACTACGATTTTTGACCCCTTATCGTAGTAATCGTACCGTATCAAGGCGTGATGATCGTTGTGATCATCGTACTAAGGTATACTTATAAAAATGACAAGTTTGTGTTAATACCTGAAGTAATTAAATAATTTAATAATTTAATTTTGTTTGCTGCGTACAGAGATGGGCACATTTACATTTACGTTCACATTTTAAATATGTATTTAAAATACTTTGAGTATTTTGTATGTCGTGTTGAATTACATATTTGGGAATGTATTTGTCACCTGTGTTTAAATACCCGCAAATTGAGTATTTCAAAGACTTGTATTTCAAGTACTTCCCAATACAATTTGGG
Organism: Ixodes ricinus; assembly: GCA_037355805.1. Classification (NCBI taxonomy): domain Eukaryota; kingdom Metazoa; phylum Arthropoda; class Arachnida; order Ixodida; family Ixodidae; genus Ixodes; species Ixodes ricinus. The sequence continues at coordinate 64,280 of JAZHYW010066009.1, forward strand.
GCACTGTTCTTCGCAATCAAACTTCGTATTAAGCACTCTTCGCGATGGGAGTTATAGGCAAAGAGCACTAAATTTTATGCACTTTACTCATAATAAACATAGCACCAAAAAAGGGAACAGTAGTACAAGGAATGAGCAGGATGGGTACAATTAGTGACTTTTCGTTCGACTGATTCAATTTATTGGACGTCGCAATAATGACATGTTTGAATTTTGTCTATTGCTCAGTTGAGCCTTCCAGATTAAGCTCGTACTGAATACATTGCTTTTCTTGGTGTTGTACCCGCCTATCTGTTGACAAACAAACTTGTATTTTTAGAGATCCAACCTTCATTTAAGCGCTTGATTCTTGGCATATACAGTATAGACTTCACTCTTTACTTAGGCAGTCTTTTTCTTTCTTTCTTTATTTGCCCACGGTTAAATCTATGTCTAAGATGTCACACTATGGGAACAAGATGTATTTGTAAAAGTATATAAAGGTTATCAAATCCACTCCTTGTATTTGCATCTTCTATTTAAACACTTTTCTAAAAAGTGTAAATGATTTGTAACTAAATACAGCTTTATAAAAGTATTTTGTAATTGTATTTCAATTCATCTTTTAAGTATTTTGCCCATCCCTGGCTGCGCATATGTGACGTACCAATCTCCAGTTCAATTGCTACCCTGTATCACGCTAATCGTGGCACAGGCTACTGGACATTATTAATGTCCATACCAGTTGCCAGCACACTGGAGCTCGACAACGGCTAGTGAAAGGGTGCTAACGTGGCACAGGCTATCGGGACTGTTCGCTGTCAAGACCATTGTAAATCTACTTCAACAAACCTTTAGCTTTGTTGTTAACATATTCTTACAGCTTGGGGTTGTTAGAAAACCGCGCTGAATCTACTGAGATTCTCGTCCAGCTAATCGCGCTCACTGGTTCGTTAGACGAGCATTCCAAACCTGGAGGGCTCAAAGCAACGTTTATTTGCCCTTTCTCACTTGAAACGCGTTGCGCCTGTGACAGAATGTCCCCAAAAGCACTTAGAATCTTAGTGTTAGCGACAAAATGTTACTTCCCGATATTGTGAGGAGTATAACCCAAGACTGGGGAGAAGAAGGAAACATTTCTTTTTTTGCAGACGAAGAGAAAGTAACACGGGGCAGAGTCCCTGTTACTTTCTCTTTCACTGCAAAGAAAAAAATCCTTTTTTTTTGCTTTGGTCTTTGGTTAAAATCATTATGGTAAACTTCTACCGGCTACCTTGCGCATTCATTGTAATTTCGTTTTCATACTGGCCGCGTAAGAAATGAGCAAATATAGGTGAGCGGAAACGGAGCGAGGCATCATACTGACAGCCTCAACTTCTTTACCACAGAAAGTCTGGACGGGAATAGCCGACACAGAATTGTAACATGGTGAGAAGTTGACAGAGAAGATACTGTCAAAGAGGAGAGTGCCGTGCACTCTTTTGTCATCCTAGTGGTTTTCTCTGGTTAGGATTGAGCGTGCACGCGACGTAGCCGAGTCAGCTCAGTTACCTAAAGTCAGAGCGACGTAGCCGCGTCAGCTCAACGTTGCCTAAAGTATTAAGGTGAGCTAGTTAGTTCATCATATTAAACGTGAGTAGTGCGAACGAGAGTTAAGGACACAAAGAGGCGCTATTTCCGTCCTCTTCGTGTCCTTGTCTCTCCTTCGCTCTAGAAAGAGAGAAAAAGAGAAATAAATGTTGTTGATATTTTTGTTCTTTGTATAGATTGGCACCGTTCGCCAGTGTTCAATTCAACATGACCATTCCGTCGTCACAAACACATCGTTCAATTGTTATACGCCTTTGACAATAAACGTTGAAGATAGGTTTTCTCGCCTTTTTATGACAGACCTCCCGATCTGTGTGCCGCAGAGACACGCCGCCCGGTCATACCGCTCACCAGACAGGGGTGTTCGATCCAAGCCCGTTCCCAGGGCACGCATTGCACAACCCAACGCGAGTATCAAGGCACCTCTCCGCGGACCTATGTACGTACCACACACCTCCGAATAGCGACGTCGCTCGACCGTGCACTTCGACATTCTCCCGTGTGAGCCGCCCTTTTATTTTTTATTTATTTTTTTATGTGTGCTCAGAAGAGGCACGGTTCGGTTCGGCCGGCCATCGGTGCGTTCGTCCGTCCCTGGGGCTGTACAAGCGAGCGAGCAGCGTCCGCAGCAACAAAAGCAGCAACCCGCGTCGCCATAAAAGACGCGGGAAGGGATTTCACAAATCCGGATGAGCGTGTGGCTCACCCAGATTTACGGTGTGCCCCTGCGGTCCCGGTCCCCGGCGTGACATTTACGGTGCTTCGTGCGCGGACTGCCAAGGCGACCGCGTCCCGCCACGGGACAAGGACGCCGCAGCGACGCGAGGCCCGGACCGAACAGCGCCTCGTTTCACCACCGCCTGGCTAAGAGCGAACGCTGTGGCCTCCTCCAGCCAATCAGAGCGGCGCAGCGAAGCACGTGACAGCCCTCGGCGGGAGGAGAGCGCCATTAATCCACGCTCCGACCAGGGCGCAATAGTGAAGCCACCGGAAGTTTGAATCTTGTCACGGAAGTCGAGTGTCTGCTGGGCTTCTTGGTGCATTCACTCGACGTTTTGAGGAACGTTTTCTTGTATTTTTAGGCGGGTCTTTTGTAATCCCCTTTAGCCTTAAATCCCGAGAACCAGGCGTTGGAACATGGAACATATGCACACTTGGCTAACTATAGAATATCAAAATTTCCACACATCACGTCACTTCCCAGAAGACTTCTCGCGTACGTTTTTATGGTAACAAAGAAAAACAACAGATTTTTGAGATAATAAGAAAACAAAATCAAGCGCCTTGGGGCCCCTTTCGGGCCAACGCTCGAAAGAGTCGGAAAGCCTGTCAAACTCCCACTTCCGAGACAAGCCACGTACTTCCGGTGGCTTCCTACTTGTATGCCCAACGCCACGCCATCTATCCACCTATGGTGGAGTGGTGGTCAGTGAAGAACACTTGGACGATGAGTCGTCACGTGGTATCGCTCCGATGCGCTGATTGGCTCTTTCACTGGAGCCGTGTCCCTCACCGCTTGCCAAGATGTGGCGAAACCGAGTTTTTAGTTGGTACGCGGAACAACCAGCCCGGCAGCTGCACGCCTGCCTGCCATGGCCGGCCCCAACACCATTAGGGACACAGCGTCGCGGAGTCTCATTCTTTTGTGGCCAACTGGCGGCGGCGGCAAGGGCCGATCAAAGCTGAATGGAGGCTCTCCGGAGGCGGGAATTGCTCAAGTTCGGGATTGTCCGCGACCACGAAGAAGAACGCCCGGTTGCGCAAGATTCGGTGGACGCATGTTTCCGTCGGCGCCGGGAGTGTCGCGGCTAATTAGGAAACGTGAGCGTTTGACGACGCGCGCTTGAGAGTTTGGCGGAAGGCACCAAGGTCGGCGCCAACCGCCAAGAGGCAAAAAAATAATAATTAAAAGTAAACCGACTGCGTGGGAAACGTGTCAGTTACGAGCTTGCTGAGATACGCCACAATGGACCCGGACCGATGCTGGAACTTTGCGTGGTGGAGACGTCTGGAACTAGATATGCGGCGTAGATTTCGAAGATCGAACCGGGTCAAGTCATTGTTTTGCCTGTGGTTGCGTGCAACCTGGTCAGCGACGTGCACACAGTTGCTATAGGTCGCTCTCTGCATGTAAACTAGCCGAATCGGGCACGCTCGATCCCGGTGGAAGCAGCAGCAAATCTCAGCCGTGGTATGCTCAACCACGCCCGAGAAGGAAGGGGCAGCCTGCGCTTCGGAGGATTCAAGCAGAGCGAAAAATGAGCCTCGTGTATATAAATGGATGGAATTACCTTGAGACACCTCAATTTGCTAGGCTTCGGAGTAACGACCCCTTAGCTACCGTGCTTAAAATTGTTGTTGCCAATTCTATGAAGCTTTATCTGAAAGCGCGTGAGAAGTTTTTTCCGTCTTCCGGAAATGTTATACAAAAAGTCCACGACACGGACAAACGAAGTGTCTAGCGTTACGTCCGACGTAACCCAAGTTACGTCCAAATCTCCGCCTTCCCTAGGTTCACGGGGGAGAGGGAGGAGGGCGGGGGGGAGGGTTAGGTATACGCGTTTCCAGTGCTCCGTCCGGACGTAACGCTAGCCACAGCGCACAACAAAACTATCGCCTGACCTTCCTGGCACTGCATCGCAAGCGGGAGTCGCATTGTCCAATCGTAACCGTCACAAATTCCGTCCGCTCTCGACGCACCAAAATGGCGGCGTCCGCGAGAAAATCGGGGATTTTAATGCCGATACTCTAAGCGTGATAATTCAATTAAATGCAAAGGTGCAAGCGAGCTTGACATGAATGACGAAAATAATCTCTGGAGAAGGGGAACAAAGGGGGACAAATGACAAAAACAAATCTCCAAACACAACTATAGGTGATTGGTGTGCGACCGAAAAAATCCGCCTGGTCCTGGGACGGCTTGCACGAACAGTGTCTCAGCTGAGACTGGGTGGAAGAAAGCACTGCAGAGGTTGGGGCGCGCGAGCGTCTTGAGACGTGGTTTGAGTCCCGCTCAGCTCGTGCTCTCGCTTTGGCAGTGCTTTCTTTTCCCCAGTCTCAGCTGAGACGCTGTTTCTAGCAAGCCGGCCCTGGTATCGAACCAGGGATCTTCTCTCCATTTCCAGTGAAGCGCTCTACCACCTGAGCTAACCAGGAGTTAGACATCAGTAGGGCAGGCGGGTTTTATCAGCTGCCACCAGTCTAACACCAACAAGGGTGAACGGCTTGCATTTTTAAGGTTATGGTGATAATGCAATTAAATGCAAAGGTGCAAGCGAGCTGGACAAGAATGACGAAAAGAAACCCTGGAGTAGGGGAACAAAGGGGTCAAAGGACAAATAATCCCTACTCCAGAGATTATTTTCGTCACTCGACGCGTATAATAGGTTATTTATTAGGCGCCCTTAGAAATTCCTACATAGCCGATTACTCTCGAAACAATTTGGGGTTTCCTTTTTCATTGAGAAGTTCTTAACAAGTGAGCATCGGTTAAGGTGCGGTTTGAAAAGCTCCGATAAACTTTAATTAATATTTGCCTTTCATCTTTCATCCTGTGCCGTTGACACGTGTGGATATTTGGAACTTACACCTTGAGGAGTGGTGTCAGAAGAGAAATAAGATGGTCCTGCGCCGCACTTGATTACATCACAATCTATCTACTTTGGTGTCAATGTAAACCATTCTCAATAAATAAGCTTCAATGAACATTAAAACACACACACACAACACAAGACGCGTTAGATTTGGAATTAACGACGCAAACTATCCGTCCGAACGGGAGATGGTGAACTTCCTAAATAAGCAACTCCCATAAGAAAAAACAAGAAAAAAAAACTCTACGAGATAACCGCGAAAAAGAATGACAAGGTTTACGTTCATCCGAATGATTCCTGATACCGGTAATAAAACTCCCAAAGATCAGCGCGTAACAGGACGAAACGCAGTTAGAGTAGTAGTCCGTGTGGCGATAGCCTCTTCAAGTACGTTGGACGGGAGGGAGTACGTCGACAACGATCCACCCGGCCGTCAAACACGGCTTTCGCCTTCTCCCTTACTCTTCTTTAAACCCTTGAATAGCAGTCTGGGAAAACAAGCTGTCAAGGCCACGCCTCTTGGCCCATTAAAAAGGGCAAGCGGCACCCCGTGCTCTCCCAGAACACAAGTGGTCAGCAACGCAGCAGCAGAGAAGGCGGCCCGGCAGCGTGCTTCCTTCGACGAAACCTACACACAACAAGGCGTGGCCAGCTGCACGGCCGCCGCGTACCAAAACTCTAAATACGGACCGCTCTTATCTACGCCGTAAAAAAAAAAAAAAAAAAGGCTGCGTTTGCGGGGGAAAAAAGAAGAGAGAGAAAGAGATGAGAGCGCGGGGCACAAGCGTAGTTTGCGGCGGCCGGGAGTTACGACGTTGAAAACGCCTCCGCGCGGAGAACTGTTCGCGTTTTTTTTATACGGGCGGCTGTCCGTCGAACCTAAACTTAACCACGATCGACGCCTTTTCCGAGTCGGAAACCATCCGCCGAGTCTCGAATGCCAACGGGAATCACGAATCGCCGGGATCGCGTGTGGGACGACACGCGACCGCCTGGCGATAAGGAACGTGTGTCCGACCGCCACGGGAGAGCCCCCGCGCTGCGTCGTATCTCGCGCGAACCCCCCCCGCCGCCCACCCCGTGCGGGCGATAGCGGTAATCTGATAGGAACCTGATGCCTCGAGATGATTACGCTGCTGCACGAGCCAACGCCGCACGCGCGCAAACAAACACACACACAAAAAAATAAAATGGCAGCCGTTGAAGTTTGGGTTGCGTTTAAGATGTGCTGGGGAGACGTCGCTGATGAGTCTATTCAGGGACGCAAGTCGTTACGCAAAAGTTTAGAGAGTACAAAAGGTGAGAGAGTGGTGGCACGTAAAGACGTTTTCGTAGATATGAGAAGGATACATGAAAGGGTGCGCGACGCGGGACGCCGGGGCAAAATAAAAACAGAGGCTGACTATGAACAATAGATAGCGCGAAGGACAGACACTCTTCATTGTTCGTAACGCTTCTCCAACTAGCCCACCTTAATATTTGAGTACAGCAAAGTTACATTCTCGCGGACTCGTCGAGTCACGAGGAGCAATCTCTTGAGAATGATTCCACTTGAAGGTTTAGGAAGCGAACTTTCATTCGAAACGTCGTTCCATGGCATTTGTTTCGTTCATGCATGCCCATACAGGTTTGATGATACTTCTCTACTGCATGCAAGTTCGTCAGTCTTGTTTCGCCGCATTGTTTTAGTGTGCAAAGGAGAAGCGGATATCTTTTAGGTTCTCCACATATATTAAACCTCAAAAGGCTCTGCTCAATTCGAATTGAGTTTGTGTGTTGTGTGTATGTTTACACAGCCTGAAGTTAGTCTGCCTCAACGGGCGACTTGACGACGCCCCGTAGTGTGTATGATGAGAGAGAAAAAAAACGAGCACTTATCTAAAAAGGACACAGATAACGTGTTAACAAACGAACGCGCGGACAGAAGATGTTGCCTGCACTATACAATGTATCGCTAATTACCTTGACCTACAGCATATGACATTCTGTTCCTTCAGTGTTTTCCTTTCTACCTACGAGCACGGAGCACCAGATAGTACCAGGTGACAGGATATCTTCATGGAGAGCGCGCCATATATTCAATAAATGACTTGTCTATGTTTTGTTCTTGGTGACTTTTTACTTTACCATATTTGGGGGGAGGGGGGGGGGGCGAGGTTTAGAAAGAGATTAAAGGGTTGCATGAAATATATTTTCGGCTGGGATAAATTGGGATTTTACTAATCGCAGATCGTTTAGTGCGCCAAAATAAAGGTTGTACACGAGCTTAAATAGCCTACAACCTGTTTTTCTGTACGAAAGTTTGATAATATAGCGAACTATTCCGCACCCCATTCCTTTGTAAGCTCTCCGACTTTTCACTGGCCAATTCGTGGCCAATCAGTGCCATGACGGCACTTATCCTCGCTTCCGAATGACAAGTTCCACGGTGTGTTTAAAAAGCTACGGTGGAAGCTTGGCTACGTCACGACCAAGTGATTTCTAATTTCGCTTTTTGAGTTGAGGATAAAAGCTAAGGAGGAAGAAGTTGAAAACGTTTTTCATGGCCCTCACACTAACACTCCCCCCCCTATTTTGTTTTTATTATTTTTTCCAGGCGATTTTTAATGCCATGCGATTATTTTTAACAAAGTCAGAATATGCAACTGCTCGAAACCGAAACTGGACTGCGGGGGAAGAAGAAATATAGAGGGGCAGAAAGTTAACAAAAAATCACGTAACTGTGCGACTTTTTTTTTTTTTTCAGCAAACGTATTTTTAGTTTTTTAGGAGCCACAATAAACAGATGGGCATCATATTTTTGTCTATTTTTAGTATTGTGTGTGTGTGCCTTCGATGGCCCATGATTTTGATTATCTTTGGTGGTTGTGCATAAACCATGGTAAGCGGGGCGTGACCACAAAGAAGAGAGTGAGCGCGACTCAACCCGGCCAGTTCTCGATCGGCGGTTTTCGGGTGGAAAGCAAACGAATTTCGAGCCGCAAATTGTGCTCTCATGTGTCATGTGCAAGTAAAACCATCGGCCACAATAAATCCCCTGTCAGTGTTCATTTAAAGAGTTGACAGAGTATATAAAACATTCACCGATACGCAATCAGTCGGATCTACGAAGCAATTCCAGATACATTTATCTCGCAACTCATTAAGGCTGGACTCCATGGGGCGAATATGCTGCAAAAAAATCGACGTAATTTTACCCCGCGGCTTTTGCTCTGCGCGAGGCATCAGCACAGAGGTTGCAACGTCGAGTCAGTGACAAATGCGCCCTGTGCGCATACATTACCGGCTCTCATTTTCTTCCTTAGCTTCATTTACAACGCTTACACACACACAATGCTACGTCGCGCGCAAAGCGAGCGTGCCGTTGTGCGAAGTTCGTCAGTTATTCGTCGCATTATTCGCCCCAAGGAGGTCGGCCTTTACATTGCTACTGAACCACCGTTCAGACAAACGATCCAAGGCTGAGCGAATCCTTGCGACATCTTCATTGAGAGATACGGCTCGACAAGAATGCCATCGAATAAATACCCGTCGAAGCCTATCGTACAAGTCCGCTGGTCGCAAGGCCTAGGCCAGAGGATGCCTGTTACTTTACTTTTACAGCGACATAAAGCCAGCAGAACTGCCGTGGCCCCGAGGGTGAAGCCGTTAAATCCTCCGAAGGACGCAGAAGTCGCGAAAATGCGATCAGTTGTAAATCTGCGGCCATGGCTAGAGCACTGCAGATCCGGTTCGGTCCGACTCAGATATTTGATTGGAATTCCGGAGTGTATATGTCAGACTGGACGGACCAATATTTGCAGACAATTAGCCGTGAAAGTGTTTCCGGATCCATGTTATTTCTTTTTAATGTTTATATTTCATGTGTGCTTTGCGAAAAAAAAAACATTTTTCTTTCTGAAAGGATTAAGTAAGTTTTGTGACTGGTCGTATACATGCCAAGCAAGTACGTTACATATTAAAGTGGCTTCAGGCATCACTCACAAATGATTCGACTTTTTTAACATTATGGTGCATTTTCGAGATAATGAGCGAGCGATTGGCAGCGCACACATTATTGACTATGGGGCGCCTTTGTTACTTATACACACACACTCTTATTGACTCCAGTGAATGAATGGATACATCCGGTTGAAAGTTTTGAATCAGGCGGCAGTTTGCGCCACCTTGCCAGTGTGCTTAGTCTCCACTGTATAATATCGCCAAAAAAATTCGGAGTCAAGAACGTTGCAAAAATTCTGAAGCGAGGCTATTTCACTTCATTCGCACGCAAGTTCTAAGTGTGTGAGAGGCCAGGAAACAGGGATGACGAAAATTAATAGAGAAGCGGTTGAAGCGTCGATATCGACTGTCATAGCGGTAATGGCTGAAGAAAACCAAGTTTGCTTTTCACCGCGAAGAGAAGTCATCCTCCGATTCATTCAGAGGGCATAATAATTCTACGGTTTAATGACAATCTTCCACTGCATCATAAACAGGTATCATATTCTTAGTCTAATGTTCGTACGGCAAAGTCCACATGCTGACAATGCGCGTCCGAGGCAACCTGCAAAAGATGAGACAAGCGGAATCGCGCAAACTTATCTATTGACGTGAGAAAATGCGACGAAAACAATTGGTCGTGAAATAATTGTTATTATTATTATTTATTGCACTTGAGAGGTTATTTGGTCGTAGATCGCTTAAAAAAAGGAAGTGGTGAGAGATAGTCTGCGCAGAGGAAAGTCTCAAACAAGCTCTTCGTGACGCCGCTGCAAAGTGCACGTTTACTATTCCAAGGTGGCCGCTGCCAAACAGCAACAACCCTAATGAGGATACACTGTTTTAGAATCGTACATGCGTCTACGGAGAGCCAGCGAATTCTCCCTTTTCTCACCACACGCCAAGCAATAAGGATATACGCGCCGGACTCGGTAAAATAAAATGCGCGCGCGGACCAGCCAGCCACGGCATCGTGGGATTCCTCTCATGGCCGGCCGGCATATGGCCGGAATACGCAATGCTCGAGAAGGCGCGATCCTTTCGGGCCCTTCGGCCGACGGGACGTCGTCTTCCTCCTCCTCGGGGGTACCACGCGGATATTTTTACTTCGCGCAAAGACGCGTGGTGCGTTTCGCGACGACATCGACGACGAGACCGCGATCCCATCGCCATGACGTCGACCGTCTCGTCGTCCCCCGTCGAAGTTTGGACCTGTTGGAAAAAACGTGCCCGTCGCATCGGTTCTTCCCATACGGTCGTCGTCGCGTCGCAGAGTCTGGTTACTTCTCTTCTTTTACGTACTTCCCTCTTAACCAGTTCAAGTCTCTGACTAAACCAGGCAAATCAGAAATTCGAGCGCACCTATTTTTGCTTCGTCTGTTTCGTCTTCTCCACGTGGAGGATCTAGAAACGCGGTTAGGCTTGTTTTACGATAGGTACGCAGTCGGCCTCTCTAATACGTTTGTTCGCTGAACCGCCGATATGCTAAGAGCTATATATACATATTCGATCGAGCCGTCTTGAAGAAACCATTGCGTAAGGAACAATTACGTTAGTCTGCTAGCAGCCTATTTACCGTATGGAGTCCACGCGATATGGAGGTCGAACCACTCCCCAGCTTGCGACGGCACGTACTACGTGACATGTGAACATACTTGGCACATATAGTACATATGTGCGCCTAGATTTACCTTCTTAGGCTGACACGAATGGATTTTATATTTTTTTACAGAATCTCGCAACCAGACAAAAACAAACGACAAAAACAAATCCGATTAAATCTTTTTGCCCGATGGAATAAAGCACGCAGCCATTTATTTTTCTGATGTGTGTCGAGCGACGCCTCAGAGTAGAGTTCTCCTCTTCGGTCATTCTCCGTTGAACCTCACGGTGAACCACAGAAGACGAGCCAAGCCAAGCCAATGGCATGTGATTGTTACGTGACCTTCCGGAATGGCGCAGCAACGCGTGGGGAAAGGGGGGGGGGGGGCGTTGTCATGTCAGACGTTTACAACCTAAGATTGGCTGGGATGCTTCGTAGCGTCCGCTGCGATCCATCGCAATCAGAAACCGAGTATAGCTGAATACGTTTTATCTCATCTAGAATTAAGGAAAGCATCATTCGGGTCAAGGGGTCCGTCTAGTCATCGCCGTGGAGGCACGCGGGTTCGGCACGTGCGACTTTAACGACGAGTTTTCCTCGCTCAAGCTCACGTGTAAACAAACCATTTTCCGCACTTAATAGCTTTCGCGTCTGAACCTTTCACAGCGCTTCACACAACTGGTGAAACGAAGCTGCGATAACTGCGACATGCATCGTTATTCTCCAGTTCATCGTACCCGAGAGCGAATACAAAGCTGCTATAAGCGCGGTCGTGTTGCCCCAAGCGACGCAAAAGCATTGTTACCGGGGCTCAAAGCGCGAAGTTCATGATTCGAAACATCGGCAACCCACAGGGCGTGCTAAGGTGGCAGGATAAGATCCCGGGGAGAGCTTCAACTGCCACGGCGTTCATAAACGCCACTCCCCGCTACATCTATAGCGTAAATCGAACGGGAAAGGTTGAACGTCAAAGGTCACGTGATGGAACGCAGAAGCTCACCAAGTCCATCCCACACCACCCATTTTACTCCGAAAATACCCCTTCTGAGCTGCGTTCACACATGATTCGTGTGGGGAGGGTGGATGTAGTACGTCGCGCAGTTTCACGGTTCATCACATCGACTCAGCTCGTCCAATTGCTGCGAGACTTTGAAGCATTGGTTGTGTTCTAGGGAGCTTCTCAGGAACAGTTATTAAATGGATGGCCGAGTGCTATGCCTACGAGTCGGGAATAGCACCAACCCTCTGGTCCCGAGAGATCTGGGCAATCAGAAACGGCGAGAAATGCTTCGTAACTCCACCGACCTTTACGCTGTCCCAGATGATCGGCGCTCATTTGTCGCGCAAAAATAGGGGTCGTCGAGTGGACAGAAGAAACACTTATTCGTATCCCCGCCGATTCCATCCCTAAAATATGACCACATTTAAGAAAACAAATTGTAGTTAATTTAGCGTAGTACAATATGCGCTTGATTTGGTAAAAGAGTGTACAAGAGTTACACAAATAATCAGAAAGCACAAAAAAAATACTTGCAGACAATTGAGAAACTGCTGGAAAGTTCGCGGTCATAAATGATCCGGTTAGATCGCAGCGATTCAAAAGCGAAATGAAAGTTGCGTTCGCAAAGTAGCCTAGGTGTGTAGCACAATGTTTCAAAACCTGCCCCATAAAGGACACTCAGAGACGTACATATATCTTACTCCTTTTGTCTCCCTCTCTCTCTCTATCTTTTATCTTTCTTTCTTTTTTTCTCTCTCTCTCTTTCTCTTTGCCTCTTATTTGTTTGTTTGTTTGAGTCCAGCGTCGGTCGTTTGGACGAACCCGAGCGACGCAACACACGAAACCCGAGAGAGGGGAAGGAGGACATTAGCGAGACTCACGTTAACAAGCCTTCGCTGCAGTGGCGAGCTAATAAAGAGGGAGGAGAAGGGACCGGGCGCATGCGCGGTGGAGACCCCGAGGCTGAGGCCACCTCGTTGCGGCTTCAAGTCACGTCCCGTGTCCGAGCGGGGGACGGCGGGCAGCTGCCGCCTGCGAGCGCCTCCTGGCCAACTTCATAACGAGGACCGTCCCAGGCCCACCATGCATCATGATGGCCGGATAACGAGCCAGCGACAAGGCCGCACTCGCTCGTCACGAGATGGCGCCAAACGGCCCATGGTGGTCCTCTTGCCGACATGTACTGGACAGTGTCTGTTTTTTTACCCTGACGTCCTCGTGCAATAGGCACGCTGCTGGATTAGTACGTGGGAGCAGGATCGCATTAAGTTTAGAGGTGGCGGTGACTAGCGTCCCGCATATTGTGGAATGGCTCGGCAATTTACGGAGGACCAGTGTGGGCTGACACATAATAATTAAAATACCCTAGTAACAAAACAAAAAAAAAACTAATTTATAATGAAGTAAAATCCCGAGATCAGGGAGAACGAAGGACGGCACGACACAGAAATCTCAAACACAGCTGTGCTCTCCTATAGTCTCCGGGCTTTAGTTTATTATGTTTAACCATGACGAGCTCGTGGGTGCCCTAACTTGCTGGTCATAAACGTTCGTTTATTTATTTTTCTTGTCTCAAAGGGTAGGTTTGGATGTTCCCAAACCAGCTCGCCTGCGTGCGTTCCCTTCCTGCAGGCGCTTGCACCAGCTGGTATGACATTTCCTGCCTTATTTTTTTTTTTTTTACCAGCATAGTTTGTCAAAGTTTTCATACACGGAGCATTCCTTTCACTCAGAGTGGTTTCACGCAACAAACCCTATACCCCAAAGATCTGCAGCCAACTATTCAAATCTCTTGGTTTGCCGCGCCGGGACCGAAATTTCCTCCAAATTACCAGTGCACACGCAAGACCTCCTAGTGGTAAAATAACATTTACGAACGGGCATCGTCCCCCTTTTCACATATAACCATTACAACAACCACTACCACAATTCTAGCAGGCTTGAAAGAATTTCGCTAAATGACATTATTATTTTTTTTGTTGCGTGTGTGCTCGTCTGTATTTCAAATCAATGTTAACATTAAAAACGTAAAACGTTTTCAGACCTATTTTGCAGGTTCCATGGTCGACGACAGAGAGAACATTTTCAAAGTCTACATCATGCGCAGCAACGAGGTTAATAAAGACATATTTTATTACAGCTGATTTGATTCCACTGCATTTCCGGAATCGAAATTACTCAGATTGCAACAGGTGAGAGAGTCGAGCGAATGGTACAGGATTTGGCTTTGTATCTCAAATATGTGAGATTGGACGACACCTCAGTTTCTTTAATGTGAGCAAACCAATGGAAATTTTTAAACTCATTCCACGGACATTGAGGATAGAGCATACCTGATTCGAAGATAACGATCATATTTTTGGACTACATAGATAATGCGTATATTTTATCTTGGTTAGAATTCAAAGCGTTATTAATGGGACCTTCTTTCTCAAACCGCAAACAAATGTTCCCATGTATTTACTGACAAAATCCGCGATGTCTGATTTGAACTGCTGTTCAAGCTGTTCTTGAACAACAGCTTGAAAAAGCTGTTCAAGCTGTTCTTGAACAGCTTTTTGCCTAGGCTCCCCTCCAGAATTTCTGGAGAATAAAAGATTTGATTTGACTTGATTTGATTTGAACTAACCTGGTTGAAACGGGAAATATGTTTTTCTTTTTTTCAAAACTGAAACAAAACTCTAAGCTGTACTTTTCTTTCCACATATTATATTTTCAATGGTATTAGTATCCGCCCGCGCCGTGTGCATCCTTAAGCGAGTATTCCTTAGAGACTTGTTTTCGATGGCTGATCAAAATCAAGCTAATCCTTCGTCCTAATTGCCCAACAGAAATTCAAATCCGGCTCAGGCTACTTCGTCATTGCGGAAGAAATGATTATACCATACTATAAGTACACTCTCGTCAACAGGGAGTTTCGTAGAAGCGGGACTCTAACGAACGATTCTATCCATAGTCGTCACTTCAGCGTCCAAGTCAATGAACTCCGCGAGAAATAAAGACACTCGACAGCAATCGGCAGAATTTATCGGGACCCGCGTACAACGCTCCCGTTCCAGACGTGCATGCGCGCACTTGTTTTCACAGGTTTCATCGTGTTCATGAGGCAAACATATGTTCATAGCAGGGTGCAGCGCAAACTCCGGAGCCGCGTGCTTGACACGGCAGATGCGACAAAGCATCGGGCAGCTGCTTGCTATACGCTTGGAAGTTTCAGAGAGAAATACAGATTATTAGCCCCAGACCTGCCCTAAAATTAAAAAATAAAATTAAAAAAACTTTACGAACTGTTAGCTACGTGCAGTAATGTAAACAGCTTGGTAGGTTCAAAAATATTCACAACCTCAACAGCATGTATTCTTTCCTCTGTTTCATATATCGATCGCCGGGCCAGGCCAGTTTTCGTTGCACTCTTGAATAGCCGGTAGTGCCCAGCTTCGCTTCGGGTCTTTTTCCTTATACAGGTGCCGTCACCTTCTCTAAGTTTCTCTAAAGTTGTAAATAGTTGAATCTATCAAGCTATACAGCAACTTAGTCAGTGCGGCACGATGTCTAACCTGGGGTCTTTAACGTACATACCACAGTACTGATACACGACTGCACGCCGATACGGCGTTCATTAAGATCGGAAGGGGCAGGGGCGGGGAACAACGAAATAAAATTTACGGAAACTTTTTTTATTATATTTTTTCTGTACCGTATATCTCTTTCAATAAAATCAGCCGCGCACCTTTTAATGGGCGACAACATTCATTGGCATTAACTCGTGCGCTATCCGTACATACAATCCTTCGGAAGAAGCCTCCCATTGGTCTTTCTACGAGCGCGCTTAGAAATGCACCGCGAAACGGCACGGGAAATCATCGCGAACGCTCTAGTTGCCGTAAAGCTGGAGCGATGAAAGAAAAAGAAGTATGTGTGCGATTAGACTGTCAGCACACGCTTCGAAGAGTCATCAGTCGCGAAAGCTAAGCAGACCACCCGAGCAGAGCCGACTGTCGTCACGCTCATTGAAGCAGCGCCCCACGACGCGGCAGCCAGCGATAAAGCGGGCAGCCTGCCCTCGCTCGCGACCCGACGAGTGATGAATAACGCTGCCTACGGAAGGCCCCCGAGGTACCCGTTCTCACCGCGCTCCTGACAAACAGGCTCAGAGAGGATAGCGCTAGAAGCATCCAGAAGACGATGACGGGCGACGCAAAATAATAAAGGCCAAAAAGCGAGCGCTGAAGAACCCACGCCGCATCATAATTTGGAAACCGGCAAGCTATTAAAATGGACCGAAGCGAACGTTACGAGAGCCACCCGAGCCGAGTTAGTGCTGTGGACGCGTCAACAGGTCACTGTTGACGCAGGTGACTCTCCTGAAGGTCACCTGACACTCACACGGTACTGGATTGGCTCCGTACTTCGTAGCATCCGATGCGGTCAATCGGAAGGTGAAATGGAGTATATTAGACGAAGCTCGAGAAAACACAACGACTGCAACATGGCCAAGTCAGACTCAGGAGAATGAAGAAGAAGAAGTTAAAAAAAAAAGAGTACAACGACGTCCTACGCGGACGCAGCGACGACGCGAAGGTGGCTCCTCCGCTCCAAGTGGATTTAGCAGAGTGAAGACAGAGGAGCCTTGCTCGGGTTTCGGGGAGGGAGAGCGATAGCCATCGGTGAGCAGTCGTCGATGTCGCGGACGGCCCGTCCGAGACGAACCAAGACAAACACAAGCGTCGTCCCCCCGTCGGCATGAAAGATGAAGTCTCGCGGGCAGCCCCTCTTTCTTGCGCGGGGCGCCAGGCGCGACCACTTCGCACCAGCAGCGACCACGGAGGAGGCGAGCGGGCTTGGCGGCCGGACGGACGGATGGCCCCGAAATGCCCGAAAACCTGGACCTGTTGAGTGTCAGTCGGGGAAAAGCAACCGGAAGACAAGAACGACTGCCGAAAGTAGTCGAGGGGCCCCAAGAGTGGATGGGCGAAGAGGGAGGGGGGGGGGCACGTCTGCGGACTATGGCGCGGAGGGGGACATAGTGGCAGACGGTGTCGCCGACGGTCGCCGCCACGGCGGGAAGCGTGTGTCTCTGTCGACAGAGAAGCGTAATTTGCCTTTAAAAGGCCCCACGCCCCCCCCCCCCTCCTTCCAGCCCCCCTCCCCTCCCCTCGAGTTCTTACTTCAGGCAGGGGAGGGGGGAGGGGGCGGAATGGGAGAGGTGATGGATTCCCGCTGCTTTACGCTATTTGGGACACTGGGAGTCTCTGCAGGGTGGGCGCTATTTAGTTACGTTTGTTTTCTTTTCGACTTGGAAGCGGTGGTTGTTCGTTCCGTCGCCGAGTTACCGTGTTTGCCCGGTGGAGAGGGCCAGTCGCTTTTGGAGATTTGTTTAATCGTTAACGTTTGGAGTCACATAGGTGCGTGATCTCCTGGATCAAATTTAGTATAACGTTAATTAGATCCGGACGTATACCCCGAACAATTCAAAAACTCTTTTGCACGAAATGATACAATATAAGCAGATGCAAGCTTCGGCGAGAACAAGAGACGTAGAACCCCGCGTAACGGTAAAAGAGTTGGTTTGTCGCTCTTTTGCGATGTTGTGGGTAATAGATGATTCTGAAAAAATCTGTCTCTTGTGATTGTCTATACTGAGATGAGGGTTTGATACCAAGTCAACAGCTTATCTGTAAAGTCGGTTAGTGCCTTTTACAACACAAAGCGAACGTATGAAGGGTGCTATATAGTAAACAATTAGAAACAAGCACGTTAGGGGCACCACCATACGGTCAGATCTAGGTTACGAAATATTCTAATTAGAAACGCAGAATGCACGAGGGAGCTGGAAAGTGCCTCACGCTTTCTGGTCTGCCACTACATAAATATATTGCTGCATAATTATTTCGCGCCCTGCTAAGCAGAGAGCGCACCGAGCACTATATCTTAATCTTTATTTCAGATCGAAGAAGGCATGTTACGTTTGCGGAGATCGACCACTATAAGCACAAACATGAGATCGGAACTTTTGCAGCTTTCTCTCTATCTGAAATAGTGGCATCAAAGTTACTGGTCTGGTGGAATGTGCTTACGTGCACGGGCACCAACTTAGATTAAAGTATTTGGTCCTTAACAACGACCTGTAGGTTCGTCATTTAAGACAAAGTTACGTGAGAGGTCTCCGTTGCACAGTCTGACCAGTGCAGTACGACAGCTAACCTGGAGTCTGTTAGGTACGTCGCAAAGTAAACTTCTGTGCTTGTCTTTAATATTGCGGGCTTTCCTCCCAGTCCAAAAACAAACGAAGAATAAAACGAAATTGTGAGGTTGAGTTTAAAAGACGAAGCAGAGCTACAACGAGTGAACACATTATAGACACTGCCTACTTTGAAACCCCTGGATTAAAATGACTGCGACGAAGATCCTCATAAATATTACCAGTACTTCAGGAAAGCGAGCCGAACCAACGCGGAAGGGAGAACGCCTGTTCCGATCAAGCTCTCTCGAGTCCTGGCCTTCTTTCCAGTTTTGCGAGTCGCGATAAAGGGGCATCATTCAAGAAGGACATAGAGGACCCAATTTCTTGCCCTCTCAACCTTAACTCTGTTTCCCAGGTTCCGTTAAGAGGCCCTTATGTTCCTTTCATGGCTTGCAAGATGACGTCGTGAGACCCAGACCGATAGGTATAAGATGGAGCAACGTGCGTGACAGTCGAAAGCTCGCTGCATTATCGCTTGCAGCATGTGTAAGACACTTATTGTTGTTTTCTCAACAGTTCAAACAGGTTGAATGCCCACTTTATCAAACAATGTCCCTTTCAGAAGCGAGCATCCCGGCATTCAATACGCCATTTCGAAACTCCCAGGGGGCCTCACGAGGATGTTGCAGTGCGCCGCGCGACGCGGAGAACTGTGGGAGCAAGCTGACGTAGGCTTGGGACCTCTCGGACGCTTCCTACAACCTGGACGCTGCACGATCTATCACCTCGGGTACAAATGCACGGCACAATGGTACGCCGCATATTGACCGAGACTTGCGAGCACGGACTTTTTCCATTATAAAGTCTCGACTGACGACTGTTACTGACCAGATTATAGAAGCGCTAAACAAACGTAGCCAAAAGAAGGTTATTAGGAAACTAACCAAATGATTGCGACAACTGTCGTAAACTGGTAGAAACTCATGCAGCCTAAACATATGAGAGTGCGGTGGTCCAATTCGGCGTAGTTTAGCCTGAAATATCAAATTACCAATAAACAAGACGAATAAAAAGCGCGCATTCAATTCATCTTGAACCAAAACACTGGTCTGCGTAGTAAAAATTAAAAAAGGCAGCAAAACTTTTCCGTTTCTCTAATATCTTGATCTGCTCTCTAAAAATGGCAGAAAGCCAATAGGACAGCATTTATTCAAAACGCATTTCTTGTTCTCGTCTTCCCAGTTCCCGGGACCGTAACATAACACGTCAAAATAATTTATATTCCAGGCTGCCTCCTTAGTTTTCTCGCTTTCTTATGTGTTCTCAGTCGTAAGACAATCAGCGAACTACACTCAACTTTATCACGTACAACGCTCGCGCGTTTTCACTAAAGGTTCGAAACGTTCCGCACAACGTTTCACGAAACATTTCTATAAAGAATGCTCCGTCGCCAAACCTACGAACCTTTAGGATTCCGCACCATGTTTCAAGAAACATTTCTTTGAACAAACAAGGCTCTGTCGCCAGACCTGCGAGCCTCATAAACCATTGCCTCGCACCGCAGATAGTCCCTGAAAGCTCTCTAGCCGGCTGCTTCTAAAAATATCCTCTCATACCAATGCGGATTAGCTCCCAGAAGTTCGCAGGTTATCGGCTATTATCCTAAGCACGTCTGACACACACAAAAAAAATCATAACGAGTGGAGCAACATCGAACCGCTCAGGATCCAATAAAACCACAGCCCCGAGTGAAATGAGTCCGTTTCAACTTATGATGGCCCGCAGCAGATGCTAGGAGCCATCAGAACCAACCCCATGTCACGCGATTGTCACGTGATCCTTCCGGAGAGGGCGTAGCCACGCGCTCAAGGTGCAGAGTCACGTGACACACACACAAAACTGGATTGGCAGCGACGGCTCGTCTATAAAGCCTCATCCGCGCTTCGTCCTCGAGCAAACCGGAGTATCTACGTTGTTCACCCCTAAACTGACAGCACGGGGGACTTTCTACGTGCTGGTCGGACCAGTCGTCTACGTCTATCTTTCGGCACGTGATCACGCTTCCATCCATACCCACGCGCAGAAATGAGGTGATGAAAGGGAGGCTGTTGATTGGACCGGCGAGCGCGTAACCTCCACCGCACTCTCTCACGCTTATAGGCGTGAAACGGGGTGTATAGTTGAAGGACGGCCACCGGCCCCAGGGCAGCCGCCGCCACGAATCTGTAAAGTAGCCCGCGCATGGTTTACGATGGTGTGCCTAGATTCCAAAGTGTTTTCAACTGCTCCATCGCGGTCACGTGGTTCATGGGACGCGTTCGCTAAATACGAGCGCCAAGGAGGTGACGGAAGCGCCTCCGCCTCTCCGTCCACTTTCCACCTGGTCACGTGACAACGCAACGCATGCGCACTTGCGACCAATCTTCGCAAAAGGCGTCTGCCATTAAATTGGAAACGTTCTCCATATTTTGAGTTGCTCTCTCTCTCCATCTCCCTTACATGTGGCTCTCTAGTTTATGGTCTATAGACTACATTTCGAGCGGCGCGGTCCGCGAGGAGAAGCGTGATGGAGGGATCGACGATCAACTTACCTGTTTCGTGAACGATCTGTAGCCGCGTATGTCGGGGGCCTCCGGAGTCTGAAGAAAGAAAAAGTGATATTAGAAACCAAAAGAAAAAAGAATAGAGATGAACAGAGATACGCGCGGTGGACTAACGACGACCGTAAAGAACTCTCCGCTCGAGGAATGCGCGTAGCGCTTTAATTCCCGGTAGCAACATCAGCACGGATAAATGACGGTCACGATTTGTACACTACAAACACGTTTTAGGAGGCCCTGATCCCTTCCCTTTTTGAGGCAGCATTATGGACGGCTCCAATAAAACGTTAAGAGGAACAAGAGCAGCAGCGGGAGGTATAAAAATAAAAAAGAGACAAGAAAAAAAAACGCGATATTTTTAAGCAGTGGCGCCCTGCTATGTTTCACTACGTTGTAGGTCCCTACGTGTGGTGGAGATACGACAGTTAATCGGCATGGGAACTAAGCGCCACTTTGCTGCCATCATATCTGAACGTAAGCCCATGCAACGCAATTAAACCGTTAAATGGCCTTTAACGCGCTGGGACATCTGCTAACATTGTCGTCGTATAAACAGGTTCGGATACAATCGTGAGGTCGCCCGAGAACTTAAAATGGCACGCATTTCCGACGAAGAAGCAAAGACTGAATGTTCATAGCTTTGATCGGTGGCCAGGATGCGTGCGCGCCCGGCCGCTCGCTTCTAAAGCCCCCGGATTCCCTGGATGCTGTCTGTGTCCGTTTTACTATAGTATCAAATGGGCCAATGCACGAGGCGCATGCCTTGTGCTGCCTAGTGGCTCTAGTGCTGTCCTCAAAAGGGAATGGCGGCGCAGCACTCGCCCATGGGGCACGTATGTTGCGCGTTCCCACAGCGATAGTTGGCAGTATACTCGTACTGCCCGAGTCCCCACGAGCGACAAACAGAAACAACCGACATCGGCAAAATGCGGACACGTGCAGAATGCAATGCACGCCATGATAGCTTTGGCAGGCTTGGCAATCACTCGTGCTGACTTCAGGAGTACTGAGAGACTGCAAGCCTGTCAAATGTACCATCGGGTACGTGCTGCACGTATCTGGGGCTTGTCGGTGTCGGTTGTTGCGGTTTGTCGCTCTAGTGGGACCCGGACCTATAGGGCTGGAATACCACCGGAGCGACAAACAGAAACCACCGACATCGACAAGCCGTTAACACGTGCAACATGCACGCGATGGCACTTTTGACAGGCTTGCAGTCTTTCGGTGCTCGTGAAGTAAGCACGAGCGATTGCAGCTTCCCAAGATACCTTCGCGTGCATGCTGCACCTGTGCGATGATTGTCGGTGTCGGTTGTTTTTGTTAGTCGCTCTAGTGGGACTCTGGCATAAGAAACGCCAAGAGTGAATTTTACCGAGGGGCTTTAGGGGGCGCTGCCCTACACGTTTCCAAAAAAGGGCTCCTGGCCGGTTCCATTTTCAGTGTTCGTGCGTACGGAGCCTGATTTACTCGCTTTCAGAAGCGACCAACATACGCGTGCTGGGCTGAGGATTTGTAAGTATTGAAATGGTGTATATATCTTTATATTACAAAGCTTCTTCCACGACGCTGTTGCAGCGTGCATTTCATGCAACCAAAATCGCATTTCCTGCAACACGGTAAGTGGGTGCTCGCTCTGAGAATGCGCTGTGCGGCAGTGTGCTCTCAATTATGACGGCCAGTGAATGCGAAGTCATGGTACACGGTGATATTTAAAAGAACAGAGTATAGGTTGACGAAAAAGTTTAGGCTTCCGTGTTCACTGACAGCTTAGGAGAGACAGGGCACAGGACTTAACCAAAGGGGAAGACGTGGCTGCACAAGCTGGCACAGAAACGCTCAACGTGGGATCGGGAATTAAGAATGAAACGAAGGGCAGACCCAGCATTGACCAGGCCCTGTCGATCTTGGGCTGTCAGTGACATAGAAGCCCAGTTCATCTCCGGCAGAGGCTGGCGAACTGCACGTGCTCTGCAAGAAAGCATCGCTGAACGTGTACGGATATGCTTCAATAGAGGAACCTTTTTTTTACTTTCATTAAATATTATTTAAAACGAATCTTTGGCGTTATGACATCAAAAACTCAAACTAGGCTGTTTTTTTTTCTTTTTCACATCAGAGTTTTGCAGTTGCATATTAAAGATAAACATTTGAGAAAGACAAGCAGCGTTCATCATCTCAAGTCGCAGCTAAAACAAACGGCCACGTGATCTGGTGCCAACCACATGCCATATCACTACAGAAGACAACATGACGTCATTGCCAGTGGTTCGCCGACCCGCCCCAAGGCGGCAGACACGCGAAAGCTCCACGAGAGTCGCCGCAAAGCGGCAGACGCGTGCGTCTTGAGCACCGCGTTTGTTGTGAGACGCAGCCAGACGCGCTGACGGCGACGCTGACGCAAGCTATCGGGCGGCGCCGCGAAGTATTCCTATACGAATGGCGCTGACGGCGACGCTGACGCAAGCTATCGGGTGGCGCCGCGAAGTATTCCTATACGAATGGCGCTGACGGCGACGCTGACGCAAGCTATCGGGCGGCGCCGCGAAGTATTCCTATACGAATGGCGCTGACGGCGACGCTGACGCAAGCTATCGGGCGGCGCCGCGAAGTATTCCTATACGAATGGCGCTGACGGCGACGCTGACGCAAGCTATCGGGCGGCGCCGCGAAGTATTCCTATACGAATGGCGCTGACGGCGACGCTGACGCAAGCTATCGGGTGGCGCCGCGAAGTATTCCTATACGAATGGCGCTGACGGCGACGCTGACGCAAGCTATCGGGCGGCGCCGCGAAGTATTCCTATACGAATGGCGCTGACGGCGACGCTGACGCAAGCTATCGGGTGGCGCCGCGAAGTATTCCTATACGAATTCCATCGCAAAAATACGGGACACGTGTACTATATTCTCGGGATATTGTTAAGCTCCGACTATTTCCGTCACCGGATAGTTGGACACAACTACCCAAATCTCAGAGAGCCAATCACCGCAACTTACGGAGGCAGCTCAGCAAATGACGATGCCGAAACATATGTTTAGATCAAGAAAACGCAGTCTGAGTTGTGACCTTAAGCAATGCAAAATGACACGCTTGCATTGCTTAATGTCACAACTCAGGCTGCGTTTTTTGGTCTAAGAATATGTTTCGGCATCGTCATTCGCTGAGCTGCCTCCGTAAGTTGCGGTGATTGGCTGTCCGAGTGCTGTGCGGGAGAGTAGACGCACGGGCTTTTCTAAGAGTGCGCTACCAAAAAGACTGAGTGGCGTTGCGTGCGAGGGCCCCAACGTGCACGGCTGACTCCGTCGCCCTTCCAATAAACCGCATTTCTCTAGACACGCGTCACACTTGTATCAATACACTCGTTCTGAGGGCCAAACGTTCAAACTCGATATCGTTCCATGACCGACCCCCCCCCCCTCCTAACAAAACTATAGAGACACAATTTACGCCGCTCCAACTGAAATAGCGCGTAACAAACGTTCGAGCCCTTTGTGTTGCCGAATTGTGGGAAATTTCCCATAAAATTAACTCCCAGCGACAATGGCAAACTTAATTTCAAAGCGTGGAAAAATAAGAAAAATATTGAAACAAGTGTCGTTTCAATTTTACGTGCGTTCGAATAAAGTTTACCTTTGACCCTCGCAGCTATATAGGTTTTCCCCAGAATACACGAAATTTCCCACGATCAGGCAACACAGCGGCGCGGCCTTCCGGTCGCATATCGCGCCGTCAGAAACGACAAACTGCAAGCCCTCGGCCGGGAGAGACAGACCCTGGATTAATCGTTCCTTTCTAACGAGATAAGTGATACTGTTCGGTCCCAGTCCGTCCCTTGTCCGACTCGAGGACGCAGATGACATCTCGCCATTAAGATAAAACAGAATGCGACAGATGGCGCGTCGTCGGACATACAGGGACCCGAGTGAGCCTAAAAGGATCCCTAGGTACAGACATAGACATTGTTTGTTTGTTTTTGTTTGCTTTATGCCGAGCTGTACTTTGTCTTTTTTCATACGATGGACCACAGCGGACGCTACGAACCAATCCAGCACTGTGAACGTATCACTTGTCTACGCAAAATCCTGCGTCGCTGCGCTTTTCTGGAACGTCACGTGACACCCACGCGGCATTTGATTGGCTCCTGGCGTCCGCGAAGGTCCACCGTACGGTGAGACGGAGGGGCAGACGAGACGCCATTACCGGAAGATCTCTCCTAAAGCTGCCAGCTGACGTTAGCGAGAGGGAGCGGCAGACAAAGCGGAATGGTCGGTCCGCGGCTGCTGCGCGCCGTGCTCGCATAATCAGCGGCCAGCATCTGCAGACGGGGCAAGTTAATGGCGGCGCGGCCTCTAATTGGCTGCCTCTCGGGGTGGAACGAACGCACGCGGAGGACATATTTTCAGCACCTCGGCGCGGACGGTCGGACGCGGCGCCAGAAATGGGCGGGAATTGGGAAGGCCCGTGCGTCTCGCCGCCGCCGCCGTAGGCTGCCAATCTCTAGGGCATCCAACTGCCAAACTGGTCGCATTAAGAAAAAAACAAAAACAAATAAAGGTGACCAAACAAATGGAAAGTGAAACTTGGTCAGAGACAAGCGGAAAGAGTTCTTTCTCAACTTCACTTTGGACTTCCGTTTCAGAATCTGCAATGGCAGTGCCCCGTCCAGTCGCGTCTGCTTCGACGTCCAAGCGACGCCATCTTGATATATGGCCCTGGATATTTCCGAGGGGCATATTGAAATAGGACTTTGGAATCTATATATTTTACAGAGCTTCTCCAACGGCGAATAAAATCAAATGGTCAAGAGTATCCCATTAGGGCAAGTGTCGGGGGTTCGAAACGAAACCTCGAGGCCACAGAGTGGCAGCTAAGAGGTTGGCAATCTCCTCTGTGGCTGGCACTTTGGCGCCTTCGAGAAGCTGTGTTTTTTAACGAGACGTCGGCTTCCCCTATATATACCAAAGCCCAGTGGCGTAGCCAGGGGGCAGGCTTATGGAGCTTTAGACCCCCCCCCCAAACCAAACCGACCCTAAAATATGCACCAGCATTTTAACCCCCCCCCCCCCCGAAAAAAAATTCTTGAGTACGCCTCCTGTATATCTTATACATGTCGTATAACACCTGAGACTGTTCACAGTCTCAGGTGTTGAAGGATTGAAGAACTACGCCGGGCCAGCAACAACACTGGACTATCCACCGGGGCCAAGAATACAAGTATGACCAGGACTGTCAACGTTGGAACGCCGGCAAAACAGTACTTGTTGACAGCCTTTGGACCGTGAGACGAAGAACTGTGTCAAGAAGCATCCGGAGAAAGGACACTCGTGCAAGAACAAGTGAAAATAGATCCGACCAGAACATTCCTCCCGATGTACCTGTAGCGCGCGTGTTAAATCCATGTGAAGTATCTATTTCTAGCAAGACGGAACAAACACTGAGGGATGGCCCAAAGATTTGCGTGAGCGTAAAATCTTCCAGGACGGACGTGTTCTCCGCAACTCAAACTATATCTTTATTTTACATGATTAGCTACACCATGCACCAGCTCGCCTGGGCACTTAGTCTTTTCACTATATATCCTACCATAGCCTCCTCTATACAGATCGCCACGAGACGCGACCGCCGAAGATGAAAAGGTAGTGCGACAGACAACGGATGAGAGGAGAGGCATGTAACGGGCGCCCGCTGCGGCGAGATGCCGAAACACACATCTCCCGAGTGGTGGAACTTCCGCTCGTGCTCCTCGTGTTCTTCGTGCTACCGCTTCTTTTCTCGTCGGGTTTGAAAACCATGTTTCGGGACCTCGCCGCTGCAGAAGCTGTGCGCTGAATACCAGAAATGCTCTCTGCTACCGGATCCTCGCACTCCAAATCTGCGACCGGGCACTCTATATGACTCCGTCGTCGAACTGCCAGGCTTTGTGAGTATAGAGGAGGCTATGATCCTACACACGGACAAATCTGGAGTGCCTACTTTCCCGGAAAGTGCATGAGAGAGCCAATCGCTGCAATTTACGGAGGTGTACGCAACTTCGGTTCACCTAAGGTTCACACGCAGCCTAAGGTTCACACGAGCTAATGAGACCAATCAGAGAGCGTCAAAAGTGCGTCATCATGATGTCCGTCATGTTTCTGCACGGGTTCTATCATCGCCGAACCAATCATAAAGAAGAAAGGCCCAGTGACTTGCGCTTTTCACGCTGCTTGATTGCCCCATTGGTTCGTAGCTTCGGCTGCGTCTGGGCTTAAAGGGACCCTGACAGGGTATTTATGCTCGCCGAGGTTTTTATTTGCACACGTCATATGAGAGCCCAAATACCAAGAATGCAATTTATTCCTCGAAATTCGTTTTCTTTCCGCCCGAAAACCACCGTTCCAGAACTGGTCGGTCTGAGTTGCGCTCACTCTCTTCTTCGTGGTCACGTGCCGTTTTCTATGGTTCAGACACGACCACCAAAAGTAATCGAAGTCATGGGCCATCGAAGGCACACACTCAATATTAAAAATAGAAAAGAAATATGATACCCATTTTTCATGGCGTCGAAAAAGCCCCAAACACGTTGATTGAAGAAAAAAAAGTTCCACAGCCACGTGACTTCCGCCACCTCTCACCTCCTCTATATTTCTTCTTCCTCCTCAGCCCTGTTTCGGTTTGGTTTCGAGCAGTTGCGTTTTTTCGACTTTATTAAAAATATGCGTGACGCTGTAGCAAATTATTGATTGGTCTCCTCACACCATAATAAATCGCCTTGCGAAAAATAAAGCAAACATTTTGAGGGTGTCAGTGTTCTCTTAAGCTAAAACAAAGTACTGTCTCAGCGCACGATTTTTTTTATTTTATTTAACGTGAAACGTTTTTTGGTTGTATGTGTTCGGCATTTAGTGAACCCTAAAACTGAAGCCTGAATAAAAGCGTGGCCGCGAGGCTCGACACTGATTGGTTTTGAGTGTGTGTCTTGGAGGGGGAGGGGGAGCCATCACAGAAAAGAAAGCGATTGCGCCAGGTGGGATTCGAACCCAGATCATTGACAATATCAAGCGAGTGTCTTTCAAACAGGTCACGACACATATAATGCCCTTGTCGGACTTCTGCCACATGTTAAAACATCCCCTTTTTCTTTGTGGTGAATATTAAAATCTTCGCATTTGGGTTAGTGCATCAAACATGGTTATCCACTCTGGCATAGGCTCATGGGCTTTCACAACGCTCCCACTTGGTGCAAGAGTAGACGGTAATTTCCATGTGCCTCTTTTGCATCCTGTTCGGCATGGCGCACCACCATTATCATTTTCCAAATGCTATAGATGACCCTATGAGCACTAGCATATCATGCGGGACACCGTCATTTTCCCTCACCGTTAGAAAGCAAATCATTCATGGGCTGATAAACCGTTCTTTTTTTTTAATGTCCGCTTAAGCATGTTTCAGAAAAAAAGAAAGGAAGAAAGAAACGTCATCTTAACAAAATATAAGGATATGCTCAATAGTTTCTGGCTTTTTGCACAGCAAACAGTCGACGGACCTTTTCACGCGACACACCGCCTTGAGTTAAGGTGCTCTAGGGCAGTTGTTCTCAAATGGGGTCCGCGGAGCTTTTGGGGTCCGCGAAAGCATTCTAGGGGTCCGCGAAGCCCTGCCTATCAGTAAAGCCCGGCAATAAAAGTTGTCTTTTTTAGATCAATAAGAAATGTTTCAGTTTTTAGGCGAGTTTTCTTGTGTGTATGTCAATAAGAGAAGTTTACTTCGCACGAGCCCTTAGTTATATCCATTTATAAAATCCTTATTATATTTAACATATACTTTTCTCCTTCCTTCACAGCGAACGGGGTCCTCCATCATCCCCGCCGATCCCCAAGGGGTCCGCGAAACATCGATGGTTGAGAACCATTGCTCTATGGCAATAAAGCCCCGCGAGGCATCCGCCCTGCGTCCGGCAAATAGCGACTTGACCACCCTGTCGCACGTTTTTAAAACCCGGGTTAGCGCCCGTATCTCCGCTCCAGGAATTGCTATCGAGTGTATAGACCCGTAGCTCTCAAGTTTTGAGCAGCGCTCCAGGCGAGCAAAATAGAATATTTGGCTCGCGTTTCGAACGTGCGCCAGTACAGTTTTTTATACTCCGTTCCATTCTAAGTGCCAGCGTAGCAGAGGCTACAAGAGCGAGCTCAGAGCTTGCAGTGTCCCTTCCAAGCACGCGCGCTCGTGCGCGTGCTTGGAAGCTGAGTGGGACGCTGAAACCGCAAACTGCATAATTCTTTTTTTTCTTTTTCTTTTTTAGGCGTTTTGTTCTCGCCCGTCTACAGATGCTGACAGATGCTTGCATTCCAACGCGGCACGTGCAGAAATCGAACGTTACAGCGCCGCCTGGATAATGCTGCCAGCATAACACGGTCGCGTCTTGCGGACGCGCTCGCGCCCCCTGCCCGAGAGCAACGGGTCTATACCTGCCACGCGTTAAGCCAGCCGCTAAACTAACCGATGAAGAGCGCCGAGAGCATAGAGTATGACGCTACACATTTCACGCGCAACTGAATAGACCGATCTCACCAGCTAGTTTGAGTACGCCATCGCTGCCGACATGCATCGTGGGAGCTGTAGTCTTTCTGCACGCGCGACAATCCTGCAGGGCCCGTTTGCTCGAAGCCGGTTAACTTTAACCGCGGTTAAAAGTTAACCGCCCTTCCCTACTAGGTACCTAAAAGTACCTAGCCAAGTTTGACGAGGGCTGGATGAGCGATAGCTCCGTGTTTTATTATGAGGTGGTAGCTGGTGTCACCTCCTGGCTGTAGCGAATATAAGTGGCTTTCGTGGAAGGGTTCCCGAAATGGGGGGACCCAAAATTGGGTTGTGGGGATATTTATACAGCGTGTAGTTGGTCAGCCATTTAAGGTTGCGACGAGTCACTCGCTGTAGATGAGCAATTTAGCCAGTGCAGTACAACCGCTAGCCTGGGGTCTTTAACGTGCACCACGCAGTAGTGATACACGACCGCACGCCGGTACGATGCTCATCCAGATCGAAACGGGCAGGGGTGGGGCTTGAACACAGGATCCCTGGGTTCTGCAGCGCGAGCTTTCGCTCCACGCGCGTCGAGCTGGGTGTGCGCTTTAGCCCACTCGGCCACCGATCCCCGCGGGGGACCCAAAAATGCTCGCTACCGTGTTTTCGCGACACAGGGCGGCATACAGTTGAGCTCAAGAAAACAATTTTTATTGCTCGTGGTACAGGTAATCGGTAAGGTAAAACTAAATTAACCCTTGTTTGGAAAATTTCTAAATATTTGGCTGTCTGAAGTGAAGACAAGCCTCGTTGAAATTTCCTTCCACGTTCGAAAGAGGACGACGAAGTTCAGTCCTAGAAACGATGAGAAAGAAGTGAGCAGTGAAAGGCGGGTTTTACACCGGCAGTATGGTTGGCCAGCATGTAAGAACTGTATATGACACCGTCATAAATTGAAAAACCTGTAATTCGGCTCCAGTGAAAATTGACCTATTAGTAAATTACCCTAACATCGAGGAGAACACTGGAAGTGTAATTCAACGATCCGCGCGCGCTGGCCTTCCGCTTATAAAATATTCGAAGTAAATAATCATAATAAATCTTTGATGAACCCGCGTGCACGGCAAAATTTGTTGTAGGCTTTTTGCTTTAGAATACTTACGACTGCAGACGCCAGCACGCGCAGAGCGTGTAACTACACTCGTAGCATGCACCTCGGTGCTTGGGAAATTTAGCAAAAGGTCTATGGGGACGCTGTCTGCTTTTGTGTGCCATCAGTACCTGGCCGATTGAGTCAAGACAATCCACTTTTCAAAGACGTTGCCATGCCGACAACTATCGCGTTCATTTAGGCTTAGGAATTGCCAGAATCGAAAGACTATCTAAAAAATGCGGCGAGGTCATTGCTCATGCTTTGCGTTTTAAGTGAGGTAAGGCAAATCGAAAGCCTCCTGCACCATTCATTGCTGACAAACGCGCCCGATATTGCAGCTACAACGACGTATTAGTTCCAAAGCGAGCGGCGCTCACTCACCGGGGCACCGCCATGTTTCCCCGCCGTCCTTACTCTGCCGGTCACATGACCTAAAATTCCCCCTCGTAGGGAAATCCGGTTAACCGCGGTTAGTTAACCAGCTTCGAGCAAACGGGCCCTGCGGGGGCGGAGCACGAGGCGACATGAGCTGTCTCGTGTACTGGCGTCTGCCTCCTATATACTATACTATATACGAACTACAGTTATGGCGGCGTCACGTATGCGTCGAACGCTTGGTGAGATCGGTCCATTGCCCAGGAATTTGCTACGCATTTTTTTAGATCTAGACATATTTTCAGCATCGTCGTTCGCCGAGATTGAAACGATTGGCTTCCCCAAGTGCCTTGCGGGAAAGTTGACGCTCCAGTAATTTTAGAGCGCGAGGGAGTGACACTTCCCGAACCTGAGCGTCTGGCGATGGCGCAGCGGTCCTCGGTGCTGAACCCCCCCCCCCCCGCCCCCCTTTTTGTTCCCCCCTTCCGGCTGAAGCGGGAGCAACACGCGCAAAAAACAAGGGCTACTGGGGACGTACCGGCCGTTTGGGGGCCTCATGAGGGGTCGGTTGGCCCCGTTCATCTTGGAGTAGAGGCCGCAGGCGTTGCACAGGTAGTGTCCCGTGCAGTCGCGGCGCCACAGCGGGGTCGAGATGGCGCCACAGTTCACGCACTCCTTGCTCTCGTTGCTGTAGAACTCCTGCAGGCGCTCTGCGTCGTCGGGGGAGCGGGAGGAGAGCAAAGAAACAGAGACACAGGCACTTGAGCGCGGGCCGAGCGAGACGAGCGTGCACCGATGTGCCGCACGTCGGCCGAGTATTCACTCAATGTGTACCATTCATGTAATTGAACTTGCGATGTTCGCTGTCATCGTGGGGCGCTAGCCACAACAAAACGCACACTTAAAACTAATCAAAAGGACTTGGAAAAAAGAAAGTCTCCTGGGAGCTTTACAGTGCTAGTCGACGTTATGCATACCGGCCTACCTTCTTCGGGGCATGAAGGAGCCAAGCTTTTTAGCGACACGTCGGCGGCCCCTCTTGAGGTTTTCATAACGCTCATCTTAAAATACAAAAAAAAGTATACTGTAGTTCTAGTACCCTGTAAAGTCATGCACCGGAAATTCCTTCTTGTACACCTCCATATCCGCTTGAAAAATAGACAACAATTTAAATTGAACTGTGACACGGCATACCAACCCATTGCGTTTTTCTCTTATCTATAGTTCCAACTTCGCTGGCAGCTTAAGAAACATAGGGCGTGGTAGCTCCCGAGCATCTCATTATCGCCCCGCAGCCAATGAGAATGCAGTTTTGCCAAGAAGAACGCCCAATAACCAATCGCGAAGCAAAGAACATTAACATAATGGGCAACGCCCCGGGTTTCTTAAGCCGTCGGCGACTACAGCATACAAGACATCAAAGACGCCTCAGAGTATAACACTTATTTTCGAGCGAGTGGGGCGCGCCTGTCATATATTGGGAGTTATACCCTTCGCAACGTGCGCTGCAGAGAAGAAAACAGCCCGTGTTGGGCCAATGACCGCGAAACGCGTCCGTCGAGCCTCGAAATTCGGCTTGGCTCAAAAGGGCGATCTGCGCAGGGGGAACGACCATTCGAACTGACATTTATATTGTCCCTGCACATATCGCACGTTTTCTAGCCATAAAAGGAACAATGGAAGTTCGAAGCGCCATTCTTACTGTGCGTGTGCTTTCTGGAGGCTCTCTATATCTGCTGAAGGCGAACTGTCTCTCGCCCTGATTGACCCTTCCCGTGCTTTATGGAAAAAATGACATGCAGGCACGGAATGCTAATATATACACTCTAAGAAAAGCCCATGCGTCCACTTTGCCGCACAACACTCGGAGAGCCAATCTCCGCCACTTAGGAGGTAGCTCAGCGAATGCCGATGTCGAAACATATGTTTAGACCAAAAAACGCAGTCTGAGTTGTGACATTAAGCAATGCAAGCGTGATGTCTTGCATTGCTTAATGTCACAACTCAGACTGCGTTTTTTGGTCTCAACATATGTTTCGACATTGTCATTCGTTGAGCTGCCTCTGTAAGTTGCGGTGATTGGCTCTTCGAGTGTTGTGCGGCAAAGTGGACGCGCGGTTTTTTTTAGAATGTATGTACCACAGAACGGCCGAATGCGTGTCGGTGATTCGTGATAACACCGAGAAGCAACATTAAAACAAACAGCGCTAAACGCGGCTCTTCTGTGTGTGATATAACGTAACCTTTTCTGTAGACTCTTTTCTTTTTCTTCGATTATTATTTAAGCCCCCGAACAGTCATCGCTAGAATATTTTACGCAAAATTAAAGCATTCTATAGCGCGTTTTTCGGGAAGTGAATTTCCTGGGGCTCGTAGCTCTATTTCGACACCTGCGGTAACGTATAGAACTGACAACGTATACACCCTAATAACTCTGAAGCGTTTACCTTCCTTCAGTGCACTTTGCAGAACCCATCGCTTCAATTTACTGATGGAGCTCGCAGAACGACGAGTCTGAAAATATGTTTAAACCCCCCCCCCCCTTCAAAAGAAATAAAATGAAACAGTCTGACTTCTTACACTGCAGCACGGTAAAACATCGTACTCAATGTCACAACGCTTTTTTTATATATATATTCGTCGTTCGACAAGCACCTTTTGTAGACCACCGCGAATGGTTCCCTCAAGTGCTTTGCGGGGAGGTAAACGCTACAGATTTCTTATAGTGTAGGCCAACTAAAAGGACTATATATAACAACCTGAGCACACGCATATTCTCACGCATCAAGCACCTGCCTGAAATTTGCCAAATACGTAAACACGTTCGCAAGCAACCACGCTACGAAAGCTATATGGTGTATAGGCACTGCGAGTGAAAAAAACATTTTCTCGGGGAGCACCCGTCTGGCAACCATAGGAACTCTTTAGTTTTACAAGAACATAATTTTAGCAAATTCCGAAGTCTGAAACAACAGAACGGCAAAATTGACCCTCGAGTAAATCACTCCATGGTGACGAATAGGACAATACTAGGATACATATCTAGGGAAAATTAAATGATGGACAATTAACTAGCACAGATGGGGACAGGCGGGACAGAGGAAAATTGGGACTCCCACCCGCGTGGCTCCGGCACAAAGTCTCAACCCTGTCACCCAGTGGGTCCCGTGCTGGGGTAACGCCCTCAAGGTTTGACCAGAGGAAAATTGGCGACTCCCTCGCCGGGGGAAGAGGCAGGGGTGACGTTTTTAGTTTTTTCGCCCGATCCCCCGAAGGTCATCCTGGTGATATCCCACACTTCCTGGTGATAGTTAGGGGAGAAACATTGGTCTTAAAAGGCGGGAGGAATCACGTTTTTGTATTTTTAGACAGGCTAGGTGGCGCAAGCTACCGCCCGTTACAAAGGGTATAGCCTTTAACATCCATCCATCCATCCATCCATCCATCCATCCAGGCCTAAAGGCCGACGTACACTTCGCGCTTTCCACCTTTGCCCGCCTCCTCCTTGCCTATATCCTCTCCACTTTTTACCTTGCCCCAACTTGGCTCCTCTGGCAGCTTAAGAAAAGGGAGCGCTAAGAGGATCAACTTTCCTGCAGAAAACCAAGTTTGAACGTCGGCCATGCACGCCAGCACCAAGGCGGCGGCAGCAGGGGCCGTGCAAAAGTCAGAGAGCTTTCTCGCGGCTTTCTGCGAGTCAAATAAGAGCCTTATAGCATCCTCCTCTCATAGCCCGTGACGTAAATAAAGAAGAACAAGGGACTATAATCGTTGTCACAAGAAAGTAGTAAGCTTTGTGCAAGGTTCATACACGCGGCGTGAAGTAGTTCCTGCAAGATGTCATAGAAGATATCTGACAAAAGGGAAAGAAAAGATGCTTCTTCAATTTGAAACGTACATATTTTGATAGGATAACCGATTACCAGTCTTTAATGAGCGGACGCTGAGTATCTTATCTCTCCACTTGAAATGGGAAATTTGAATGCCGCACGAGATGCTGGACTTGTTTAAATTGTAGTTCTTGAGAGGAAAAAGGAGTATAATTGAGAATGGCAGAGTCCGCACGCCGCAAACGGTTAAACTGTTGGAAAATGAAAGGGAAAAATGAATGTACTGTAAACTCCATACGAGTTTTACAAGAACATAATTTTAGCGAATTTTGAAGTCTGAAACTACAAAGCGGCAAAATTGATCTCTCGAGTAAATCACTTCATGGTGACGAATAGGATAAATGGTGACGAATAGGATAACTTTCGCTGTATACACAGCGAAAGTTTGTTCCCAAGAAAATACACCACAAACCGGCAATTTGCAAAATTCATGAAATAATTGAGCCCGTGGAGATAAAGTTGCTTACAGCACTTGAATGAACGGAGCCGGCGAGCAAAAGCGGAAAACGCGTAAATGAGTACGTCGGCCTCTGGGACCAAGAAAAAAAAAAGATCCTGTGTGCTAGATTACTTAGCTAGAAAGTGTATCCCACGGGTGCCAAGGCGAGCAATGCTATGAGCTAAAAATAAGAGAGGTCATTCACCCTAGTAAAATTGGAAACATTATTTTTTTTTGTGTAAAAAAGCGCAGAGCAGCTTCCACATCCCACGCATTGGTTTATCCTTAATTTTTATTGTATTCAAAGGTGAAATAAATAAAAAGTGCATTGTATTGTATTATATTGTTTTGTTTTGTACTGTTACGATGTCCTACACCCTGCGTGGCTCCAGTTGGGTCCTCGACCTCCTAAACGCCGCAGAAATGCTCGGCTAGTTCAAGTTGCTTTCAATGAAGCCCGCGTTTTGTTTGTTTTCTTGTCCAAAAGTATTCACAAGTTTATTATTGTAAAAACAGGAAGATAAGTAAAACAACGATAATACACACATTTGGAGAGTGAAACGTCCTGTCACTAATGAATTAAGTTCAACGAGCATCAGAGCACTTTTTTAAACTTCGCAGCATTAATATTAATCCACGTACGAAACGAGGCTCACATTTGCTCAGCATCGCTGAGCTTCGCTGGGAGCCTCAACACACTGTACTCTGCTTCATACTTGGTGTACAACGCTGTCAAAGCTGCTGGCACAAGTCAGCAGCTTTGACAGCGTTTTACACAAAGTATGAAAGTTGGATCTCGCAGACCATGTCCACGCGTTCTCACGCTAACGAAACCATATAGATGAAGTTGCACGCACGTGCCAATACCATTGACAGCGTTATTTGCATACTAAGTGTACCGGCGTGCGGTCGTGTATCACTACTGCGTGGTGCACGTTAAAGACCCCAGGCTAGCGGTTGTACCGCACTGGCTAAATTGCTCATCTACAGCGAGTGACTCGTCGCAACTTTAAAATGGCTGACCAACTACACGCTGTATAAATATCCCCACAACCTACAAATTTTGCATACTAAGTATGAAACGAAGTACCTATAATAGAATCTGACCTACTATTGCGAAATAACAACAGGGCGCGCGCAGAGCCGGAGCTTTGCGCAAGCGATGCTGAGCAAGGTCAGCCTCGTTTAAAGGTCGAAGTTTTCAGCGCACGCGATGCCAAGAAGGAGGCTCGCGGGTTCGATTCCCGCCAACTTAGGATTTCTTTTAGCAATCGTAGCTTTTCCGAGTAAGGAATCTGGTACATCTACTTTCCCTCAAAGCACTTGGGCAAGCCAATCGCTGTAATCGATGCCCATAACGAGTTTACGCGTATAAAATAAAAACAGTCCGCGCCATGAAACTGTCACGTGCTTACGTTATAGTACTTTCACAATCACAATTCGCCAAGGTTCCTCCGCAGCTTGAATGCGATTGGTTCTGTCAAGTTCTTTGCGGTTAAGTAGACGGACTAGATTTCTCATAGAGTGCCCGCTGCATCCAGTATGTATACGCCAGCGCTCAATTCTGCTGTTCTGCCGACATCGACGCTCTCACGATGCCAAATATACCGTATTTTGTGTTTGCTCAGCTTGGGGAGCACCCGTCTGGCAACCATAGGAACTCTTTAGCTTTACAAGAACATAATTTTAGTAAATTCCGAAGTCTGAAACAACAAAGCGGCAAAATTGATCCCTCGAGTAAATCACTCCATGGTGACGAAAAGGATACATATTAGGATACATATCTAGGGAAAATTAAATGATGGACAACTAACTAGCATGACCGTGACTCGTCATCCGTGGTTATGTATAGAGACAGCGAAGTTAAGAAGGGAGTGAATTGTTGGCGATGTTAAGTTGGAGTATATATAAACTATCCTTCACCAGCCCTTGGCAACGTTGCCGAGCCTGTGGGTACGGGTGTATACTTTCGAGAGCCAAGTATCTGATTACGTCCTTTGGTCGCCCGTTTGGCGACTGGGAAAACAAGCTTGCTCGCTCAAGTCGCTGTCGAAAAATTTGGCACAAACAAACATTTTGCGGCCCCCGTCACAGAGGTGGCCATTGCAATAAGGAAAAGAACGGACCGTTACAACAATTTGCTAGTGGTTATTACTAGGGCTGTGCATTTGATCGGTTAACCTATCAATTAATCAATTAATGCTTTAATCGGGATTCATACTTTTTACCGGTTAATTAATAATTAGATAAAATATGACAAATAAACAAAAAAGTAAAAATTTAATGTTTACATTACGCAGACGTGGACGAGTATACACCTGTATGAAGGCAAACTTTAGGGGAAATTTTGACCTAAAGTAAACTGTGGGGGCGAGATTTGTGTAACCTCAAACAAGTGGAGAACGTTATACGTGTCCCGGCCACTTCAAAGGCGGGCCAGTGTCCGTTTCGAGCAACAGAAACTATTGTGAACACAATCAAAGTAGTTTTGCTCTTGCCGGAGAATATCAAGGAACATCTTGCCACTGCGGCTGAAGTAATCATTTGGGAGTGTGGGCGTCTTTCGACTGTTAAGCTCAACTGCACATCAATGTTGATTTAAAATATGAAATTGTACATTTTGCCTTTTATCACATATTCAGCAAAGGCAAAAAGAAAATCTTTTTTTTCAATAATTATGCATGGGAATGAACGAAACCGATTAATGGATCAATTGGTCGATGAAAATCAGGCAATTAATGGGGTTAAACTTTTAAATCGACGACCAGCCCTAGTTATTACTTCAACTTAAGTTTAATAATACATTAAAAAAACTGCGATGCCGGGGTTGACTAAAAAAGAAAGCAACCAAATACGTTAACCGTTACTTGCAAGTAAAAGGAGCGCGTAGTGGCCTCTGAATGGTCGCTCAGTTTCGATTAGAGAAGCACCGTGCAATTCCGCCACAGCGTCGACAGACATTACTTGGACATTTAACGCAGGGTTATGACAAATATGTATACTGTTTTAAATATTGAAACCCTAGGCAGGCACGTAGCCAGGATTTTGTTTCGGGGGGAAGGGGGGGGGCGCCCATGACAAAATGCTGTATGAGGGGAGGGGGAGAGGAGGTCCCAGCAAAATGGAAGATTTCGGGGGGGGGGGCCGGGCCCATGCCCCGTCCCCCTGGATACGTGCCTGACCCTAGGTAAATCTGTACCAAAATAAATTAGGTGCAGTAAACATAAGGATCAAGTTAAAATGCAAAATGATGTTTTTTTCTTAAACATCCTAGCCAAGACCATTTAGTAAAAAAACAAAAAGAAAAAAATCAAAACACATAGACATAGACATACTAATAATTTTTGGACTGATTTCCAAGGGCACGTGCAAAAGATGGGAAGAAAAAAAAGAGCGGAGGAGAAACTTAAGAGAGGGAGAGAGATATATATAATACATTTGATATAGTTGGGAAAGCCATGAGAAATCAGGAATTCCTTTGCTGAAAGAAGTAACTTGAGACTAAAGTAAGTAATCTGAAATAAAAAGGAAATGTTTTACTAAAACGCAACGATGTAGTTAAAGTTACGCCTGGAACACACGCATACTCTCTAGAAAATCTTGCGAAGTGTAGACAGACAGTGCCTATATCTCCCCACCTCCAATGCAGTGCAGAGGCTATGCGGGAAGAAAATGGGGGAAAGGACACGGAGACGGCGGACGAGATCGGTACGGGTTTCAAGCGTGAATTTCCCAATGGAGTGCTTTAGTAACGTTGCTCTGTCTGTACTCAACTCTGCGAAAGCGTTCGAACGTGGACGCCGAGCACAGCACGTCGGGGCTTCACGTCCGAACGGTGAGTGGGAGCAAAGGCAGAGCTAGCTTCGCGTTACCCGCTAACCATTCCAACCGGTGGTCTGCACTCCGGCGATCCCCCACGTAATCAACTCCTCCTCCTCCTCTCTCTCTTTCTCTCTGTGATTCTATACACACGCATGGAGTACACTCCCGGTGGACGGAGCAAACCTCCTAACCCTCGTTAGAATCCTTCATTTTCGTCGCGGGTTCATGATTGTGTGATGTTCACTTCACCGGTTTTAATTACACGATAAACTAGAAAAGCGTCAACGGTTCAAGGAAAAAGGAACGTCGACCGGCAGCCCGCGATTGCGTTTAAAAGGCCGAGCCTTTATGTTTGTGACACTTTTGCTTCATTTTTTTCCCCTCTTTCTTTCTTTGTTAAGCGTTGTGTATATATGGTTGCATGAGCCTCGTCAGACGGCGTTACTCCGCCTTTCGTTTCACCAGCCGAGACCAAAAGTCCGAATAACGTCTCACTAACCGGATTGTCAGGGCCGTGGAATTTTATACCTCGAAATTAATGCGGATTAACACTGCCTATTATAATAACGCGCAATTTTTGATTTAGCATTACTGATGTGAAACCCGACTTGGCAGCATATGCGTAGTTCAGACTATTCGGGAGTGCTGCATTCAAGAACAAATTGCATATTGCAAACATTTCGTTACATTGTCTCATCTAGAATCAACGAACTTATCAAAAAATATATTCTCGTACAATGCATCTCAAATGGCTAAATAAAAAGACCATTAAAAAACACTGGATGCTAAATATTATTGCGGACGTTGTAAAGTTCACGGATGTTGTGAACTGTTTGTCGTAAAGTTTAATTGCTATTCATTTTTTTCTTCTTCTGTGACTGATTTTTATTTGGGTAGTTTAAGTGCTGACAAATTGCCCTTTATTTATAACGTTTAACCCAACCAGGCAGACGTCTGCCGAAATGTTCACCTTCATGCCCTGTCTCTATATGGGCAGGGACTTGTCAAGCTACATTGTGTAGCTTTTATTTTTTACTGTTTCCTTCACAACATGTACACAATAAAGGTTGAATTGAATTGAATTTAAATCACATTTACCAGGACGAGTGACAACGTGGAAAATTTCAAAAAATGCACGGATGTATATCCCCTAATAAACAACGTTCTCAAGATATCAAAAGGACCAAACTTCAGAGGCCACCTAAGCACCGACAAGTCATAAGAAGGGGTCAAACAGCCGCCGCCACGGTTGTGTATATGGTCCAGGTCTACTATACTCCATAGTGCAGTACCTTCGCTCTAAACTGAATAATTCAGGGAGTGACAGCTGAGAGATCGTTTCCGGTTCCGCGTTTGTCTGTCCGGCGTCGCATCGGCGCACCGCGCTCGCAGACCCCCCCCCCCCAACCCCCAAGTTCATGGTCTCTCCGCAGAGCTCACGTGCAGTTGTGTGCGCGTGTGTGTGTGTGTGTGGGGGGGGGGGGAGGGTGTCCTCCCCGGCACTATTTGGTTTCACCATGTATACGATGGACCCGGAGCGGATGCCACCAGCCATCCCGGCCAACCAAGCCCCGTGAGCGTATCACGTGACTACTAATCCCGAGCGTCGTTTCGACACTCCCGGAGGTCACGTGATGCTCACACGGCATTGGATTGGCTTGGAGGGCTCGCAGCGTATAAGGTAGAAGGGAATACACACGCGCATGCCCGGTGCACGCGTGCAGGCAAAGCAAGCAGCGGCGGACGCATGGGAACCAGTTCCTCGAACCGATCTGGGCCATTCAAGCATGCTGCATGCATAATGCCGGTCTGGCAGGCTGCAGGAGAACGTCTTCGTCTGCACTGACGCCGCGCGGCACTCACCAGACGTCTGGTGAAAGTGATCCTAAATCAGAAACACCTCGACGCCTGAATCGGCTTTTTTCTCCTCCCTTCGGAGAGAAAAGCGCGCAGTTCGAAAGGAGCAAGAACGACGAAGGAGCCTCGGTGGCTCCGGCCTCTGTTTAGGACACCCGGTTGATGCATGAATTGAAGACCACCGGGCGTGCGACACGCCCGCCCCTTTCCTTTTAGACCGCCGTCGAGGTTGGCGATATCGAACAAACACCGTGTAAGGGTTGGTTTAGTTGTTTGCGCGTTGAGTTCGACCGACTGCGTTCCGAGTCCTCGCGTTCTGCTACGGCGTGTTGCGTGGACCTCGGTTGCCATAGCAACCATCTCGTCGTAAGCAGCCATTAGCGCTCCAAACGCGGGCGGTCGAACACAAAGGGAACGTTTCAACGAGCCTTAAGACGGTAGGAGCATCCATAACTATATACGATGCTTGTGAACCTCGCGATGTCCGTGATGCTATGATCGACGTCCGAACTAGAGTAATAGGTATACTCAAACATAAACCAACAGTTCATTCGGATGAAAGCGCAAAAACGTTTCTGCGCGCTTTTAAAAGAGGGAGCGAATATGGCGTGTCTTGAGGGTATTTGAAATAAATAAATAAAATAAATATACAGAGCCATATACTGCACTCTGACTGACAACGGTCCTCGGGAGCGAAGCAAAATAGTAGCGGCAAAGCGGCAAATACGGCGGCGCCTGTAAAGGCTCCACCACACGTCTAACATATATGACCGTGTTAGTCACGCGGGATTACATTAGACGAAAGAAAAATTACATACACTTTTTGCCTATGAAGACCTTCGCAAAAATCGAGTTCTGCGCGCTGCCATCTTTCTCTGCTAGGCTGTGGAAAACCTTCTGTGGAAGGTCACAGACATTCCAAACGCAGTCAAACAAAACACAAAGCACAGAAATACAAATAGATATTACATTAAAGCGACACCTTCTTACTCTTCAAGCCTGAAAATTCAGATATTGTTTCATCGAGAGATATTTTACGCAATAGGTCCCGATAGACATGATGGCGAGAGAATTCAACTTTACCTCGCCGAGAGTGGAGCGAAGGCAATTTTTAATCAAGGACAGCTTTGGAAAGGTCGTTCGCTCTCGCGGTTTGATACGGGGATACACAGGCCTATTATAAGAGCAATGGAAAGGTTGGGAAATACGTCTTCAATGTCTCTCTCCTGCAACATTTTCCAAAGTCCTCAAGCACTTTTGTCTTCGCAAGTGCAACTCTAGAACAATATGACAAATGAAGGACTTCAGTTGAGGAGATCGGCTCAAGGTTGTCCTCGTAAATCCCCGCTAACCTATCAGCTTTCTTGATTAGTTTGAGGTCGCTTTGATTGTCCGTAAGAAGCGTTAGAAAGCGAAATTTTTGGCAGATGTCAATGCACACAGCATAGCATGCAGTGCTGAGCTCAGACTGTCAAGAATTATGTAGAACGTATCTATCTAGAACCTTTAGCTGCCGCGAGTCCTGTCATATCCGCCTCCACGTTTGTGACTTGGCCTGGAGGGTCTAGAGTTCGTTTCCATTGATAACACTGCTTATACACTCAGTGCTTTAGCCTTCTCTCCGAAAGCTTCAAATTTAGGCCGGAGGGAATTCACGAAACCGTCAAGTTAATTCAACAAGTGCACAGCTGTTGAGAGGTCTAAACTAGGTCTATGAAGTACGCCACTGGTCTTGTCAAATCGCTCTAGAATATCAAACCACAGTGTTGCCATTAACGCGGTTTCAAGCTCAGGCAACTTCTTGAGAAGAGAGCGCTTCAATACGAGAATCGCAGGTCCCATCTTTGTCGTTCATCATGCTACAGAGACAAATCTGGATTCGTTAATAAATTACCTAAAATATATTTGCTGGGATCGGCGTACCTTGACCATTTAGTATCAGACAGGCTTTTCAGGACGGGGGCTTTTTTCCTTGTTCAAGGCTGTTCACGAGATATCTTCAGCGCTTTGGCGAGGCAGAAAAGAACACGTACAACTTCTGACGTAGGCTGAAAATCTTCCCTGCCTGCACACAGCAATCAACACTGCAAGCCCCTACTAGATTTAAAGAATGACCATGGTCATTCTTTAAATCATTCTTAACAAAAAAAAAAAACTAGCTGTTTATGCCCTTGCTCTGCAGAGCAAGGAGCATAAACAGCTAGTTTTTTTTTCTTTTTCTTTAATCTGGGCTTGTAGACCCTTGCACTTCCTCGACATGTTACTGGCATTGTCATAAGACTGACCCTACATTGAATTGAAATGTCGTTTGCGTCAAGGAGAGAGAGCACTGTTGCAGCGGTACTGACCCGTTTGCGATTAAATTGGAACAAATCTGATGAACCTTTCATGAACAATACTCATTAAACAATATCGAAGCACAACAGGTCTCAACTGATCGACATGAACAATGTCGGGAGTAGAATCAACAATCAAAGAACAGTATATTTGGCACTGCACCTCCTCGACAATTCGCTTTCGTTCGGTCTGCGCCATCAAGTCAATGAACTCATCACAAGTGAACTTCGAGAGATATGACAAGTGACCAGGCTCTACCCTTGTTGCTAAGGCGGGCAATGTGATTTCTCAGAAAGGGGTCAATTCCGCAATCACTTCAAATATGCCTAAGAAATTGCCATTTCTATAGGTGATTCGAACACTTCTTCGCTTTCCTCAATGCTAATCCTTGCTCAGCTAGCAATCTAATGACTGCCACGAGTCGCTTCAGTACTTGTTTCCAGTAAGCGCGCTGGGTGACGAAGTGCCGAACTAACCC
This sequence comes from Ixodes ricinus, assembly GCA_037355805.1. NCBI lineage: Eukaryota > Metazoa > Arthropoda > Arachnida > Ixodida > Ixodidae > Ixodes > Ixodes ricinus. The sequence goes on from JAZHYW010066009.1 coordinate 107,661, forward strand.
TTTGTACATGGTTGAAACCTCGAGACTGCAGGTAAACGACACAACACTAAAAAGTCTCTATAATAGAGACGTTTTAGTGTTGTGTCGTTTACCCGCAGTCTCGGGGTTTTTTCAACCATGTGAAATGTACACCAGCTCGTTTGCGCCCTTACATTTTGTTCATTAACCCTTTGTCTATTCTGGCACAAGCGGTAGAGCGAGCTAGGCACGCCTGAAGCCTTCGCCCTCTCTCAGAGCGTTACGTCATAAAAGGAGTTTTAGGAATCTCCGCTCTCACGCATCTTCAGCGCCCAATGCACGCGCACCTTTGCTCTTTTCAAAAAGGTTAAGAAAAACACGTCACGACTGGCGTAAGTGCGGGGGAATGTACCTGGCAAGCTTGCGATTGCACGCGCTGCCCACACGCGCGATAGGCGCGGCCAAAAGATCCTATCGTATAACGTAACGACTAAACGGTTTTTTGTGTGTTTTCTCGCGTTTAGATACATCTTCGGCGAAAACAGACATGTTATTCAAATACACGGGACAAAAATACTCTAAAATTCACCGCTAACTCGCTGTTTTTTTTTTTTTTGTTTTTTTTTTAAGATTTTTTTAGTGATAGAGCTTATACTCGTGCAGTTTGGTAGAACCAGGAAGTCAAAGTTTTCTCATCCGCTATCACTGCGCTTCACTATAGAGTTCCGTGTTCTCAGTAAATACCGATAAATCCTAAAAATTAACCCTCGAGCCCGCTTTATCAAAATCGGTGAAAATCAAAATCCCAAAATCAAAACTTTCCTTAAAAAAAAAAAACCCTGGAATAAAGAAAAATAAACACTGAAAACACGGAACTCTACACTTCACACACTTCTTTCTTTATGGGAGTATAACCTTTAACAAGGGCCCTTTCACCAGGAGGAGCGCTTCTGAACAAATCTGTCATGGCTTCCCGAAGCAGGGAGTGTGTTTAATTCTGCAGACGAATGCACATTTTAGAAGTGTCGCTTGTGAATGCGATGGAAGGGAACCAACAGCATTTTCATATATAAAAGCCACTCCTTGCCGATTCGCAAGGATATTTAATTGATCTCTTATTTTATTCTGATTTCTGACCAACAGGGGGCGCAACTGGAAAGACAGAGCTAGAGTTCCTGCATAGGGAGCCAGAGTTGCGCGTTCAGCCAACTTGAAATCCGAAGTTATGCGGGAAAGCTACTCCTCGCGCGTGTAGGGGCCGTGCTACGTCGATTGCGGCCGGTCACGTGACTGAATTCGGCGAATAGCGGCGCTGCGCGCGCCACCGCGCATGGAAAACAGGAAAGGAGGAAAAGGAGTCAAAAGCAGTGGAATATACGCCGGTGTGCGTGTGCAACGTCTACTTCCCTGCACGGTGCAGGATTCTTTGCTCCACATGTGATATTGATCTCGGCGAATAGCGGCGCGGCGGCTCGTGGAAAACAGACGCGCCACTCTGGCTCCCGGAGCCTATCCTGGAACTCTAGAGCAGACGCACTAAATGTGTGGACCCAGTGCCGGATTAAGGCAATTTGGGGACCTGGGTTAAGGTTATTAATGAGGCCCCTTGTGAGCATCATAATAGTGACCACGATGATCTTGATGATGATAGTGGTGGTAGCACCGTCAACGATAACGATATGTACATTTTGCCACCTTACAAAATCTAGATATCGGTAATCTTTAGATTTTGTTGAAGATATGATCTATTCAAGCGCGGGCTGAATGTTGATTTTGTTTATACAGTACAGCATTGTATACGTGCACTTTTATTGTTATTGCCCTCGTCTCAGGTTGATAATTTTGTCGTTTCCCAACCAGCGTGCCTTCGTACTTTCTCCACTCCGATAACCACCGGCACTACGAAAGCGTAATCTTTACAAGCAACTCTGGTCTTCGTTTACCTGTTCCCTTACACGTGCGTATGTCTATTAGAGAGGTTTAGTAGATCGTCCCACCAGCTCTGATAACGATATTGATAACGACACAATGCATGTACAAAGGCGCCGGCGGAAAATCGGGTATCGTTATCGGAGCGAACCACGATGATTCCTTATTTGCATATATGTTTGTGCGCCAACGACCTATGGCTCTGCAGTGCACTAAAGGTTATCGAAAGAATACGCGTTAAAAAGAACAAACGATATCTCCGTAATCGTGACGCATAAAGTATAATGTACGTTTCAATATTTACCAACATTATATCCGTTCTTTAAGATGGATCGGGTGTTCCACCGAGCATCGGACCAACCTTTAGCGTAAAAACTGCGCTTCCAACAGAAATAGGATGGTTTGATCACGGTCATATGGCCTATTTATTTAGGTACATGTTGTTTCGGTAATTGTTTGATTTAGTAAGAACTTCACGCCTAACTAACTCTTAATTAGCGGAAATAATTAGCGACGTCGTGATCAATCACACAGAGTTCAACACATCACATACCATGACATGTGATGCGTTTTAATTTTATATGAGTGATCACGACATTGCTAATTATTATGAGTGGCCCGATGCCACTCATATTTGTATGCACAATCATTCATACCACGAACAATAATCGATTGGAATAACTTGCCAACTCACATAGCCACCGAGGATGATGTAACAAACATTCATGAACACACGTGCAGCGATAATAACATCGGTTGTTGTTGTTTTCTTCCTGCCTACTCATCTGTATTTTTCTCATATTTACCTTATTCATCGCTGTAGCTTGTCCTTGTATAATTTGTTTTGCTGGCAAGAATACATATTTGTTACTTAATATATTTTATGTACCCCCCCTCCTTTTATGTAATATATAACCTCTCTTGAAGGGCCCTTAAAAGAATTTTTAATAAATGAAAAAAAAATGCAGCAAAAAAAAAGAGAATACATATCGTCTTGATTAGAGACTTGATGGGCATAATCGAAACGAGTCGACTAAATCAAGCAAATTTAGAACTGATTAGAAGGTGAGCATTGTTTATTTTTAAGTACTGGAAGTAAATCATATCTTCATCCTTGCTAATATCATCCGCATTTTCGCAGCAGCAGACTTTCGCGTCGCACAATCAGTATATAGTTTTTGCACTCTATAGTTTCACACGCTCTTTAAGTCCTTCTAAAATTTAATGATCTAGTGGTTTCGATGGCACTCATAAAGTTTTCTAACTGAAATATAAGGATTATTTTTACTAACCAAAAAGTTAAGTACGCTAAATTAATGAAGGTCATAATTATCCGAAGCGGTAAGCGTACCTCACTAAATTGGCCCGTCGGCAGTGGTTAATACAGCATCAATCTTCTTTCTTTGCGATGCGTATAGTTTTCGCAGCAAAAGTTCGGACGATGTTTCGGTGAAACGCTTTCCGTAAATTCGCGCCTCATTTTATGAATGTTGTTCTTTTTTACTGATTCTTCGTTTTTATTATTAACGTATTTTTTGTTTTTTGATATCAACTTTGTCCATAAATTTGAAATTTTAGGCGTAGCTGCAGTTGCCTTCTCGCCCGAGGCAGCATCTATATATAAAATCATGCGGACGAGAAAGCAACTGCCACATGTGACAAATATTCTTAATTTATGAACAGGAAGATAGGGAGACTCATTGTATGCTTTAACTATACAAATGTGTTTTTTTATTTTGATTTATTTAAAAAAAGCCATGAAAAAGCTACATTTATGCGGTTTGTGCGAGTGAGTTATACGTCCTGGGGGACATTATGTGGGTGGCTAATCTTTGCGATTAGTCGGTTAATTAATTAAAATTCGTTAATTAACTTTCTAATTAGTGAAAATAGACATATGGTTTCAACTAGAAACTTGCTGAGCGTGATCGAAAACCACTAAATCAGTCATTTTCAGAACGATTTTCAGCACGTGAGAAGCGTAGCAGTGCACTAAAGTTACCACTCGTGGAGCAGGTACAAGGATAGCAGTTGCGCTAAGGCGCGTGTGCGATGTTTCCGTCTCTTATCTAGCCCCAGCATTGTACTTGCTCCACGGGTGGTAACTTTAGCGCACTACTGCGCTTCTCACGCGCTCGAAGTCTTTCTAAAAATTACTGATTTAGGGGTTTTGGAAGACGTTCAGCAAATTTCTAATCGGAACCATAAAACTATTTTTACTAATTAAAAAGTAAATTAACAAATCTTGCTCAGTTATACGACTAATCGCAAAAATTAGCCACCCACATTACGTCCCCCTGGCCGTATAACTCACTCGCACAAACCGCGTAAGTGTAGCTTTCGTTACTTTTTTTAAACAAATCTGTAAAGAATAATAATTAAGAAAAAACACCCTGCATACAATGTGGCTGCTTACTTCCTCGACGCTGCACACCCCACACAACTGACCTCATTGAGAGCGGAAGGATTAAGACGTGGTTATCACTAAACATACCCAGCTTCCAGTTCGTATTGCGCAAAGTGAAAAAAAAAAAACACAAGGAGTTTACCGCTCGGTGTATCTTTTATAACGGGCTATTTAAAATAGGGACGGGTCAGGTTTCATATTGGTACTGCGAATAAACTGTGAAAGACGTAAACACATTCCACACATAACTAAATAAAGGAAGATTCATCGATTCTTTTTAGGCCGATTTTATACCATCTTTTTTTTCGAGATCTCGAACATCAAATTGCCGAAGCTGTGAGTTCAAAAACAATTGAGACCGGTTGATTTGTATGTGGCAAGAAATGGACAACCATCATGACGTCTGTCGACGAACCCACGGCGCTCAGGTTCAGCACCAAGAAACTCAGTGACCATAGAACTTCGACACTAGTTTTATCCAGTGATGCGCTCAATCTGTTTCCGTCCTGGAAAATTTAAGAGGTATAAAGCGCCGAAAGCAACAAGGACCGAGACGAAGTAAGTAGACAACACAAGGCGACTTGCGTTGTCGTATATACTTCGTCTTGGTTCTCGTTGTTTTCGGCGCTTTATACTTTTCAGGATTTGTTCTGATTTGTCTCCACCGCACTCGTCGAACGCTTCAGAACGCGGAACACCGGCGTTTAGCCTACGCATTCGCATTCGTTCGACGAGCTCAGTGGAGACGAGGGCAGCCTTTGTCTCCATTGCTCTTGTCGAACGCGTTGGAACGCGGAACACCGGCATCCGGCTTTCGGATTGGAACGTGTTCGGCGAGTGCGGGACAAGGGCAGCTATAGCTTTAGGTCTACCCCCTAATCATTCCAGTCAGAGCTCGCCATTCTGACGTCCCCTCCTCTCCCTCCAGACACGTACAATGCCCCGTTCCCAATTTTTGCTGGGTTCTCCTCTCCCCTCCCCTCATACAGCATTTTGACATGGGCGGGCCACCCCCGAAACAAATTCCCGTGCCTGTCTCCCTCAGTCTCTCGGGGTATACACTATGAGGGAGTTGTTCAACCAACCAGTGGTGACTGTCTTTAGGCAGAAAATAAATTTAAAAAAAAACATAAGGATAATTATACTTACATAATTAAAATTAGACATTAAAAAAAATTTCAACGCTCAGTTGACAGAAGGGAGCGCCAAGCCCCTGAAAACATACAGCCAGTGTTGTACGGAACGGCGTTCCTGGAACGCGTTCTTTTTAAGAGGAACGAAGGAACGCCGCCGTTCCATTTGGCATCGGTGGAACTGGAACGGGAACGCGTTACATTTTCACTGGAACGGTAAAGGGAACGGCGTTCCTTTTTTGGTTGTCCAGGGGGTAAGTTTTATTTCATTTCTAAGAGGGAAGTTCTAAAAGTATAAAAACAATATCTCTACGAAGAGCTGGATCTCGTTAACGTTTTGGTTATTTATCTTAGGGTTTATTTTGTGTGTACGTCGCTTGGTTACAATCGGGTGCAGGATCGAGAGCTAGTGGACATCAATTTTGTTTCAGTGCCCGAGAATACGGTACAAAAAGCAAAACTTTCAGTCGAAGGAAAAGACACAGAAAGGGGGACGACTTAAACTCGGCTACTTTCTTTGCTTCTGCGAATCCTCATACACCCAGAAATCTAAGGCCTACTACATCCATCAATGAACTTCCGCCAAGAGACCTACACTTACAACAAAATAACAGGTTACCAGACCGAACGCACCCTTATATCCCGAACATTGGTCACTTAAAATATAGACAAAAATTAACCGTTATTCACTCTCCCTTTGTCCCCCACCTTCAAACTGAACAACGAATCCAGCCTTCGCGAAGATGGACTTGAAATTCCAAGACGCTCGTGCAATGCGGGGTAACAGTACATTTGGCTCGTCTGAATCGCCCACCATGCATATAGTTAAAAGTTGAGATTTTTAAAGATGAATATATCAACAAACGAAACCCTGCTTCCTCTTCTCTTCTTCTCCTGGTGCCCTTCCATCACGGCATTCTAATTCGTATGCTCCCATTTTATAAGATAGGTAAAAAAAAAATCCTCGATTTAATTAAATATGGTAATCAGCAAAATACAAATGTAACGTATATGTAACGATACGTTCCATTGTTTAAACTGTAACGGGAACGAGTTCCTTTTTCGCAGATGGAACTTGTAACGGGAACTCGTTCCAAAATTCAAAAAGGAACGAACTTTCGTTCCCTTTTGAGGAACGTGTACAACACTCCATGCAGCCCATGGACGGGCCTTCCGTTTTTACTTTAAGTTGCTAACCGCATAAGGAACAAGAACATTTGCTCTGTCTTCAGAGAAGGCATGCTATGACCCCAAAGAAGCTGGCTGTCCCACGTAGAAAAGTGTGTTCCACCTGGGGAAGCTAAGCGATACCTGCGCTCTACATACGCGTCTCACATGCCCCAGACGTCGCAGGTGCACATGAGCGGAGACCAGCGCATACATGTCATGTGCCGGGTCAACCGATAAGGCGACATTGATCGGCGCTCATACGACCCACTTGGTTCTCAGAGCAGTAATCCTTTCACGAGTGAACTCATACACGACCGTGCACGAAGTTCTTTGACCTATTTATTCACGAATACTTTCATGGAGATGCGCATTACGAGATTTTTCGTTTAGCCTTTATTCGGAACCAGAGTGCACGAAGTACCCGATCGCAAATATATATTTGAAGGTTTACACCCTTCGGTTGCATGGTGCGAAAGGATGAGTGAAGACAGACAGGCGGTTCTTATTTTGTCCCAGATGAAAAAAATGCCCCCCTTAAGAGAACATCGCCTTTTTGTACAAACGCCTGTCCCCCTGTCAAATGTTCCGCCCAAAACGCAAGAGCTCTTTCCAGGACGAACCACGAAAACAGTGAAAACAGTGTCGTCGTTTCTTCGCTCCTCAAAACAGGCTACACGCGGGTCGCCATACTACACTTTGTAAAAAGCAAATAGAAAACTAAACTTTCCTTTAGTTGTTTGTTTATATTGTTTTATCGATGCCCTCTGTGCTACAGAAGTTCAAAAAAGTATCGCGAAACTGGATTATCAGACACGAGGTTCGGTCCCGACGGTAACAACTCCGCGGACGGAAGTGACGCTACCAGGCAGCCTCATTGCTAAAGCAAACACTGGAAGACCATGCGTGCCCCCAGAACGCGCGCGCGCGCGCAATCAAGCGCGCCTGCGCGCCATCCGTCCGATAAGAGCTCCCGGCGCCGATAAGACAAGCGGAGGCGGGCGGGGCGAGAAGAAGAAGCTCACCGGGCGAGAGTATCCGTCCCATGGAGTCCGTGTAGGCGTGCTGCTGCACGGCCAGCGTGGAGCTGTTGTCGTACACGGACCACGGCATGTCCGAGCGCACGTACTGGGCCGGGAAGCCCGCGAAGCCGTTGGCGCCCCTCGCATCGGCGGCGGACTCGACGAGCGCCGCCGAGCCGGGACTCAGAGCGGCCGGCTGCAGCGCGTAGCCGTTGTGGCCCTGCTCCAGTCCCTGCTGCCAGGCCTGGCCCTGGGTCTGCGGCACGTACATCAGCGACGACGAGTACATGGGCGGCGGCGAGCCCCCGCTCAGCTCGGCGCCCTGGTGCCCGTACGCCGGCGGCGGGCTCAGGCCTCCGCCGGCCTTCACGTAGACGTGCTCGGGGCGGCTGTTGGGGTACGGCGAGCTGGAGTAGCCCTGGGCGTACTGCGCCGCGCCGTACGTGCTGACCATGATGGTGGACGAACCAAGCGACTGATACAGCAGCTCCTTGTCATCGCCCTGTGCGGGGGGCAGGGCGTCCGCGGGGTTCAGGGCCTTGAGGCTACTGATGCTCGCCGGGCTGTGCTCTTCGCCCGGCGCGAAGCTGGTCACGGCCACCGGAGTGGGGCCCTGGGGGCCCGACGGGGAGCTCGCCGGGGCGGGGCCTCAGACGGGGAGGGGCCCTCGCAGGGAACGCCCTCGGGAGACGCCTCTGTGTCCTCGGCGCCCGAAGGGGTGGGGCATCCTAGGGAATTCTGGGGACCGTCTGGGGAAGGCGCTCCGCCCTTTGGGGACCACGAGTGCGGCGGCGGCTGCGCCTGCTGCTGCAGCTGCTGCGGCGGTGGCGCCACCTGGTGTACGGCTTGTTGAACTGCCTGCTGCTGGGCGGCTTGTTGGGCGGCTTGCTGAGCGGCTTGGTGGGCGGCTTGCTGCGCGGCCTGCTGGGCGGCTTGTTGCGCGGCTTGCTGGGCGGCTTGTTGGGCCGCCTGCTGCGCCGCTTGCTGGGCGGCTTTCTGCTGCAGCTCCTGCTCCATCGCCCTGAGAAGAAATCGGAGAGACGCCATTGTAACGGGATGTCGCTGCCGCAATATCTTTTTTTTTGTTTAAAAGTTTGCAAAAAAAAAAAACAACAACCACACCACACAATTTTTGAAGAAAATTATATCGTCAAGATTTTTTATCGTACTTCATGCCCAGTGCAGTCGAACTCTGAGGCTGATCCAGTAAAGACCATTATGTTGTGATCTATGTCTCCAAAACATAAAATCGGAACACTTTTGTCCTCAGGCAGGGGTGACGCAGGGTGTTCTTTTCTTAATTGAAATAGGCATAAGAATTATTTCAAGCGCGGTCTATATTGGTTTAGCGAGGATTTTCTTTGTTTTTTTGACACAATGTTGTTGACTACCACAAAGTTCGTTTTCACCCCAGTCAAAGACAACTTGTCACGGCCAATCAGAGGCTCACACGAGAGGTTGAAAAACTCAACAGGCGTTTCCTAATATTAGTTTCAAAGCGAATGACAGACGGTTCATTTTTTACCTTTTCCTTTTGCTTTTATATTGGTTTCATAGAGGCCTCTTTGGAAATATTACACTACGAAATAGTTAGCAAACAAGGGAACTCAAAATATTTTACTAAGACAATGCCCACCAATCAGCTATAAAGATTTTTTTCTTCATTTCGTTGTTTTGAAAGAGCACAAGCTTACCAAATCAATATCAACCGCAGATATATAAAAACCAAAATTGCGTTCACTTGAAGGAAGTTCACATTTCCAGTTCTGGTTCTCCCCTTCGACTCGGAGCAGAGCCTATATTGGCCGCGAGTGTTGGAGAAACTCTAGATATCAAAAATAGCCTTCAAGCTCACAAGCCGACTAAGACTTAAAAAAAAAAAAAAGAATAGAATGTTTTTAAATGAATCGGAATAGTTGCAAAGCGCATGCTTACGAACCGAACAATCTCCATAATCTCACCACGAAAACAAAGTCCACAAAAGCACTTCATCCTGATATGGACGCTGTCAACATGAGCAATTTATAGTGCACAATTCCTTTTCACCAGGGCTTGTGCAAACCAGACGGGAAGCCAAATTCCGAAAAAGGTCGACGATCTTTTCGCTGATCTTTAAGAACAGAATCTTCACAGCCCAATAATCTGCCCACAAGAACAAAGTGTAAAATTCTTTTTTTCTTCTTCTATGCTGAGAAGTGCGTTTCTGACGTAAATAATCAACATTGCATAAAAGTTGCTTCACTGTAATGGATCGATAAAGCTGAAAAGAAGAGAGGCTTAACGCTCTAAAGGTCAACGTATCTTCATTATGCGGTTGGATGGCTGGATCAAGACCCATTCCCTTTTAGATTACACAAATTAGCGTTGAATCCGCTATGTTCGAACTAGCGTGTAATCAAATGCTGATCATTTTCAAGAAAAAATTATGACCTGTTTGTTTTGCTTCTTCCAAAGCAATCCCACTTGTTTTACAACAAGAAATTAATGACTTGTTTGTTTTTGCTCCCTTCAAATCAATCTAATTTTGATTTGTTATCATTCATATTGTTAATTGTAAGCATACGGTGTTAAAACCATGAAAAGAAAGCACACAAAGGTGTTTGTATTTTGAGAAAAATGCCGCCGACATAAGCAATCAATGCTGCACAAAAGATTTTTTTTATGGAGGCTTTACTGCACTGCAGCCACGCACGCAGAACAGTCTGGAAGCCCAACTGCGAAAAGGTCAACGTTTCTCCGTTATGCAAGACGCATATCCGTGCCTTATTTAAATCCACTAAGAACAAATTGGATCGACGTTCCTACTAATGAATTACCGAATGTTGACTTCTCTTTTCAGCAGAAAGCTATTTGGCATGTTTCTTCCTTTCGAAGCGTCAGCTTTCTTTGAGATATCTAGGTGTATTCAAGTTTTTGGTATCAGTTCGTCATTCCATTCGTTAGTACTCGGAAGAATGAGGTGTTCAAAGGCACAAGAATTTAAGTAAAACGAACCTCAGTTGATACAAAGTGTTACGTTATTAGGATGTGTTGGAGAGAAAATGAATTCAATAAAGCTGTCGATTCGAATGAAGCAAACGATAATCGATTTCGGTAGTCGAGCATCCCTGCATCACCTGCACATTGCCTTCATTATAACCTAAAAATTAAAATTTCCTCGTTTTTTTTAGTTTTTTTTTAGGCGGTTACGAGGGGAAATTGATTGAAAGGGAAATACGTGAAGTTGAACATGAGCGCGTCGGTCTTGAATATTGAATAACTTGTTAGAGAAATAATAAACAAAAAGTACGAAGAAGGACGGACAAGATGTCCGCCACTGTCCGTCATTTTTGTTCATTCTATCTGTAACAAGTAACAGGATGCACAGTTTTCCTCTAAAAAAGAAATTCTACGAGATTTTTTTGTTTCTTTGTTACGCTTTTTAAAATGCACGCGTTGAACGTTTTTACCTTGAACTTTCTGCGGTGTTACACACTCCACAAAATAACTCGTGGTCCCATACAGCCACGCATTAACAAAAGTATAAACACTCCTCTAACAGCCCAAAGAGGGACGCAATTGATCCTTTTCAAAAGTCCGTCAAGCAACATTGGCGGTCGCCATTGCTTGGACACGAAGCGCGTGATTGGAACCGAGTCCTCGCCGAACGGTGACGCAGCCCTCGTGTCCAATCCACGCTCAGAGCACGTGATCAAGCAATGGCGGACAGGCGATGGCGCGGACTTTTGAAGAGTGCCTTTTGAATCAAATACGTTGTGTATACAATGCGATGTGTATATCTATGACGAAACTAATTCCTGGAGAAGGGGAACAAGAGGGACAAAGGACAAACACAAATCCGATATTTGAGCGCCTGGTGCTTTTCATGCTTAACGTGTTCACGTGTGTGCTTTTATTTTCCTTCAAACCACCTGCGTGGTAACTTCGTCACCACTCGCATCCCAGACGCTCTTGATTTTTACCCGCGGTGAAAAAAACGCAGTTCTTGACCCCCCCCCCCTCCCCTCCAAAAAAAAAAAACAAAAAAAAACGTATTTTTGTAATTAACCGATTGCAAACAAGATCTTCTGGTCACTGCCATGTCTGGTGTAGAGTGCCTTCATGTGAGCGCACATGAAGGCTCCCTAGTCTGGTGTAGTGCGGGCAAGCACGTACTATTGCAAGCCGCCAGGCACGTAGCCAGGATTTTGATTCGGGGGGGGGGGGCGCCCATGACAAAATGCTGTAGGAGGGGGAGGGGTGAGAGGAGGCCCCAGAAAAATGGACGATTTCGGGAGAGGGGGGGGGAGTGGGCCCCGTGGTCCCCTCCCCTGGCTACGTGCCTGCAAGCCCCTCAAGGTTACGTTCTCATGCATAGTGGAGAGCACAGTGGAGATCATGGAGCCCAGGGTGTTTTCATACAGCATGAGAAGCGTAATGCATGAAGAGAAACTACTTTTCACTAGGGCTGGGTGATTTATCGATTAACCTTCCGATTAATCAGTTATTGCTTTAATCGCGATCAATTTTTATAAAAGGTTAATTGGCTCAACTGTGACAATCTAACCAAAACAAAACAAGAAAAAAAAAACATTATACGCTTTCCTCATATGGCAAACGTGGATTAAAAACACACACAAAAAAAAACGATTTTGATTCCAACCAAGTTCTGGAGTATAGTGAGTTGGTTACCAGCGACGTTCTCGTTTCTCCCAAAGTAGACGGGAGAGCCGCGCGTCGCGTCGTTCCGTGCAGGCGGTCCGACAGAAAAGCCTGGTGGCTTAGCTGGGCAATTAACTGGATGTTCACGGGGCTAATTGGGGACATTCTGCCGACCGAGTTTCCCTTCAAACTACAGAGAACACAAAGAGGAGGATGACGTCTACGTGGTTAGCGAGGTGTCCGCAGCCGCCGGGCCCCCGGCGTGGGCTTTCCTCGACTCACGCCAAACGCCGTTCATACCCTCGAAGGAAATCGATGGGCACCTTCCGAAAATTTCAGAGCCCACAATAGTCGAAACTGCGCGCAGCAACGGCAGCGGAGGATTAGTCCAAAAAGATCAAAAGCACAAAATTAGTTGTTGTTGTTGTTTTTTGTTTTTTTCGTTCTATTCTACACAGAAATTCAGGGCAAACAATTATTCCCGCCTTCTGCCTTCCTTTAACAAATGTCCTCATCCGCAAAAAAAAAAAAAGTGTTGTTTGTATGTTTATACAGCCTTGATGTTGGTACGCCTAAACGGGTGACCTGTCTCATTCGCAGTTGGTTGGGTGGAGGACACATGAGCAACGCTAAACTTTAACTGACAAGTTCCTGAGAGGGAAGAGGCGCGGAGTATCCTTCGCCACTTTTTACTTAGTTCAGCAGCAGACACTTTAAGGACTGGAGGAGTACACCAATATGAAGGGTAAACTTTAGGTGAAATTTAAATGTAATGCAAGCTGCAGGGGCGACGTTTGCAACCCACAGCAAGGCTACAAGATTACATCTCACACGGTCACCTCAACGCAAAGTGAGTGTCTGTTTAGCGCAGCAGTGACTGCCGTGAACAAGCAAATGAGCTCGTTCCTGCCGGAGGTTATAAACGAACTCTCTGCATCCACAAGTGGAAAAATGAAATATTAGTCTCTTTGGACTGTCTTTACAAAACACATCAAAGTTGAAATTTAAAATATATACATTGATTCGTTTATCACATAATAAAAAGAAAAATAAAACAGCTGAGGCAAGAAGTTTTTGCTGATATATTATGCATGGAAATCCCCGAAACCGATTAATCAATTCATTAATCGATTAAAGGGTTCCGATTAATCGGGTTCAATATTTAATCGACGCCCAGCCCTACTTTTCAGATCAACTAACTATGGATGCGCCTTAGCAACATAAGCGCAAGTGACGGAGCAGACTGGGAAAATTACTAGAGATTTCGTAAATTCAGTGGATAACGATTACGACAAAAATTCGGACGCGGAGTTGTTATTTGTAGACCAACGGGCTACAATGGTAACCGATAGGCCATAGCATATACCACGTAATTTTCTCGCGTGTTTGTTTCGACAGAGGGGAAGTCAGCCCCAGAGGGCGTCTGGTGTCCCAGCCGTAGAAGAGAAATTTAGCGAGTGTAGCACCACTGCTAGCCCGGGATCTCACGACTGCTGGTATACGACGCTCTTCCAGATCCAAACGGGCAGGGGTGGGAATCGAACCCAAAATGGGCAGCGGTGGGAATTCCCTGGTTCTGTATACCACGTCGAGCCAATCAACGTGGCACATATCCTAGCAATACGTTCATGGTGATATGTAAAACTATTCAAGCCCTCCTATGCTCCATCCAGTGGCTTAGCCGAACTATAACCGAACGAAAATCGCCAAAGCCGCCAAGACATCCTCTAGCCATGACAACGCACAGACGCAGGCTGCTCGGCACCCGGCCGCGCGTGCATGAGACAGCGGCGGAGGTATACGCTTCTTTCCGGTTATCTCTGGTTATCCGACTATCTTAAGACACCGCCAGCCGGAATTCGCGCTTTTATGGGCTCGCTGATACACGGTACCGTAATTTTGGGTGACAGCGGGGTCTCTGATTAGCCAGGCTTTACCACTCCTCGAGCCGCCCAACGACACCAGCAGTCGGCCGCCGTCGGCCGCTGCGGCGTCGCCCGTGGACAGAGCGGCACCAGCGAGGCACGACCAGCTGCGCTTCCGAGGACTCGCTGCTCGGAAACGTGAGTGCGTTCTCCTTGTCTTCACTCCCGCTTCCAAGAGGGCCATCGTGGGCTATAGATTCTTCCCCTATGCGAATCCACTTTTCCGCAGAACGGAGGTATAACGTAATATTACTGTCGCGATAACGGGTAGGTATTGAGGGAGAGCTGAGATAAGAGCGCGAAGACGTCGGAACACTCGAGCTCTGGTTGGCATGGTTAAGGGATCGCTGCCTTTGTCTCTACTCGCTGTTCGACCGCGTTCGAAGGTGAACGTCAAACGCCCGGAAGCCGACGTACGGCGTACGTGAAACGTTCTTAGTGGAATATATTTTTTTTGTAATGTCATGGCAAATATACGTTCACGGCGCTCTTTGTCGGTGAAGTGCCATGCTTGTAGCAGCTCCCGTTATCTGCCGCTAATCGTAGACCGATTCTTTGCTCGCCGCTTCTTCCTCGGGGCGAGCGAGCGTGCTGCGTGACAGAATTTGCTATCCGAATTCGTCTGTACCGGGAGCACCTGCACCTCGTAGCCGCACCGATACGTAATCGGTGTCGCGTAATCTAAATTTCCCCCTAAATTTCGCGGGGAAGCTGAATCGGTGTGCAGGTCGCGTGACATCGGGCCACGTGACGTCAGTTTCTTCGTTAAATTTAGCGGGCGAAACAGAATTGGTGTGTAAATCACGTGACGTCGTGTCACGTGACGTCATTGTGACGTCGAAGGTCACGGCTTCACGAAATCCGGAGCAACCAACCAAAGAACGTTTCGCGGCCAAAAAAAAAAGAAAAAAGAAAAGGCTCTTTCGATATTTGCCATGCTGTCGCCGGCCACGATCCCTGCGTTGTCACGACCGTCGATATGGCGGACGCCCGTTCTTCTGCGAGTCGCTCTCCAGTGCAGCTCGACAGTGCACGGATGCTTGGCAGCTCCCAGGAGTTGTGTCGCCGCGACGACAGCGACACTCGCGTTTGCTCGTGCGGAATAGGGCGCTTTTTGAATGTGAGTAATGCATCGGCAGAATAGGGCGCTAAACACACCAGGCGAAGACGCGTTTCAGGCAGCGTATAACGAAAGCGCGACGTAACGCAGCGAGCTTCTGCTGGGTGCCAAGCATCCGAAGGAAGTGCCCTGCCGTTCCGATCCTCTCACTGAACATAGAAAACGAGGCCCGCGCATTTCGTCGTAACCAGTTGATCCAAGCAGCGCCGCCTATGCGGAGCGCAAGTCTTTCGTCTGCTTCGTTTACGGGGGTTGTGGTGACGACGTCAGAACGCCGAGCTCTGATTGGCTCTGATTTAACGGGTAGACCTCAAAGCAGGCAGCCTCAAGGCAACCTTCAATCGGAGCCAATCAGAGCTCGGCGTTCTGACGTCGTCACTGCAACCCCCGCAAAAGAAGCCGAAGAAGAATCGCGCTCCGCATATCGCGTCCGCGTCGCCGCGAGCGTTTTTTGCAGCGTCTGCACGACGTGCACGAAGCCACATGGGCGCGGAGACGCCAAGACGCACGCGTCTGCCGCTTTGTCGCCCAGTCTCGTCGAGCTTCTGCGTGTCTGTCGCATGGGGCAGGTCGGGGATGCACTGATGGCCTTGCCGTTTCGGTCACGCGTATCGCCCATTGAGAGTTGTAAGCGACAGCGAGACTGTTTACAAAGGTATCCGCTGGATGACGCTCGTAATAATCTGTACGCGCACAATTTAGTGCCCACAGGTTGCTCTATATACGTCTACTCGTGTTTACGATAGACTGCAGCCGAAGCTATGGGCCTTCAAGATCAACCCCTAGCCAGTTAGGTATAGTCAGGTGAGGAGTTAACTATACTCCGTAGTCTATTGTCGCGTTCAACTTCTCGACTTAATTTATGAGCTATATATACTATCGTTAGGTTGTTGAGCATTAGGTCTATTCATTGACTCATTCGTAGGTATCTCGTACAAAGCAGCTGTTCAGGTTCTGCAACCTTCACGGGTTAAGGTGAGCCCCTGAAACGAGAAGAAGTCAATCGATTCGGAGTTATTCTCAGGTGTACCATCTCGTGTATTTCTCCGACGTGAATATCGTCAAGCTATCGCGTTTTTTCTAACTAGCTCGTAATTAAACCTGGCGGCCCCTCTTGTTTATCATAGGGTAAGACGAATTATTCTAAATATGTTTCGACTTGGTAAACACAGTTTAAATTGTTTTGTTTTTCTCAAGCCGCAGTTTTAGATGTTGGTCAATGCATTTGCAAGTAGTTGTTTCATCGAGAAGACGTTGTTGCTCTCAATCTTTTAATAGATCCTATACCTTAAGGTGTCATTACGTGATATCATCAGTTATGACGAGGTTAAGGCAAACGGTCACTGAAAACTTTTACGACTACTCGAGAACGAAGCTGTATCAGAAGTTAGAGTCGAAATTTGCCATAAAACACTCGCTGGGAGACAAACGCTGAGAAAGCATCCCCCCCCCCCCCTAAAGTTTCATTGTCCACTCGTAAGCTGACGACGCGGGTGAACAAACCTGGACTGACTGGACCCGCCGGCTGCAACATTTGGCAGTATATCCGCGGCAATAACCTGGTCATGTAACGCGAAAGCAATGCTTGACTGGTCTATGAGATACGTGCTGTCGACTCCACTGTAAGCTTAGGCTTGAACGAACGGGGATAGTATATCTGGGGCACGTTTTGAAGGTGTGACCCTTTTGACAGAAACGCCACAAGCACCATTAACAGCAACGAGCAGAGAGGAACTTAGCTTCTCATGTCAAGCACAATTCAACGTTTGAGGTTGGAGACGTTGGACGCATTCCTTTCTGGAGCACTTGGTCCTGGTGTATAACTTAGTGGTTATATGGTGTATCACTTAATGAACGAGCAAGCGGTAGTGCCTGATGTCTATCTGAAGCGAGTTTGATGTTTGCGCAAGGCTCCGTGGCATATGCAGCTCTCAAATTGAGTTTAAACGTGTAGTTCAACTGGGATCTCCAATGTATGCCGTGGAAATTAATTTTGATTGTGACTTTTGTACCAAATTGATCTTTTCTCGAACGACGCCTGTACAAGTGTGGTGACTTAATGTGATAATGGTAGAATTTTTTATCTGCGTGTTGCATTTTATAAAAGTTATCAGCAGAGGCTTAAATTCACAATTTAATTCTATACCATTAGTAAAAGGCATCGTTCTTTTGGAAAGAGACTGACAGAACATGAAATATAATACACAGTCGTTTTAGTCCTGTGAATATCTTGAACTTTTTCTTTTTTACAAGAAATGACTTGTATTACAATTTTCCTCTTGAAAGTACCTTTCGCCATTTGCCATGATTCAGTTTTTACTGTATGTCAGTATACCAGGTCTAGAAATTCCAAACCACTGAAACAGAATCAGAACTTTGCGCTGTTTTAATGAGATGTTTACTATGCACCACCGACTAGCCCCCCTCCAAACAATACTGTAATTTTGACACCCGCCTTGAGATAACGAGCAATGATGGATAGATCATCATTGCATATGCTACGCTTTAAGAAGCTGAGGCGCAAGGAACGTAATATTCGTATAAACTAACTTCGAATACCCGAAAGTTTCGGCAGGAAAAGGAAAAGTTCGGCCAGAATGTAGGCCGCAAGTCTATTTCCATGGAAAGGGAACAAGAAACTCAGAATATAAGTATTACTGATGACAGCATATATTTGCGTCGTTCAGCCTTCACGAAGGTGTGGTGGTCGTAATGTCGACCTTACCATAAAAATACATAAAATGGGTCACGTTCAAAAAGCCAGGGGCATGAAGAATATGGTCACCAAACACGCGTTTCGACCACAAGATCCGCAGTAAAAGAACGTTCGGTTCCTGGTAGAGTGTTGAATTTCTCCCATTATCTGATGAATCAAGATATTTCTATATATATTTAAGATATGTTAATTGTTATTTGATTAAAGACGTACTTGTTTTCTAGCCCAAAAGGGTTTTTTTTTCCTCTGTGACAACTCAATTTTGGTCAGAAAAGCAGTTCACGCACGAGTTAACTTTGCACAAAACTCACACTTCAGATAACAACAAGTATAGCTGGATCTTTTGCAAGGAGGCTAAGAAGGGGAAAGGGGGAGGAGGTAAAAACTTGATAACTGCTACGGCGCGACGTATGGAACATTTAAACGAAAATAACAAGAAAGAAAAAAAAAAGGCGGCACCATCGCCCGTTTCTACTGTTTGCCTGGAAAAGAAGCGGAACTCCGGTCTTATCAGTTCTCCCCGTAGCCTCCCACCACGGTTCAACTCGGAGCCGCGAATTCTTTCTGGGGACTCCGGAGCGGTGGCCTTTATCTAATCTCGCTTGTTGACCAACCCTCTCACAGGGACGTTATGTCTCACGCTGGAAGGCGACGACGGCGACGTCGCGCTCGGCTCAGCTCCGCTCCACGAGTTCGAGTGGAGAAGATGGTCTGGGGACAGAAGCGCGGTCCCTGCTATCTCTCCGGCAGAACCCTCTTGTAAACAACTCGGTTCAACTAAAAAGATTAGCTGCGGTTGCTGCTCCTCTCTGTGTAGAAGCGGCCTTTTCTGCGGGGCTCCACCGGATTCTCAAGAGTGCTCTCTTTTCTCTTGAATCAAGTGCAACCCGAAAAAGTCACCAGCAAAATTTGTATTCTTTTCTCCTTTTTTTTTTTCAATCCGTATCGCTAACGCGTGTTTCTGCAAAAGCTTATCGATGTTCAATGTCCGAGTTGGAGGGATCTAAACCATATCAAGGGCGTGCGTACTTATCCTTCGTCAAAATTATTCGAAATAATACTAGAAACTTGGTACGTATTATACCGTAAGATAACAGATCGCATCACGTTATGGTTAAACTCTGAGTGGTACTGTTAGCGCAAACACGACTTTAACGGTTTATTTTTCTTTTTTTTCTTCTCAGTTTGCTTTGAGAGGGTACTGGCGGTCATCATAATTTAATACTGAGCACTTTCCACGACTATAGTGGTTGTAGAACAGCTCTTTAAAACGAAAAAGAAAGAACGAGAAAAAACGGCGAGGGTTTCTCCGCGCTAAGGGTGTTGCGGAGTGAACGAGCGAAGTGCTAAAATAAGGAAAAAAATACAAACAAACCGCGTGCAGTAATAGTCCAAAAGAGAAAAAAAATATGTCTGCTTTTCAAACTTGTACGTTTTTATCAAATAATAAATAACTGACATTAAATGCGTATACATTCATCTTAATCTTAACTGACATTCATCTTGTTTTACCAAACTCTTAAGGTGAAACTGTTAAAAAAATATTTTTAACAGATTTAGAATGTGACCGGCCAAATCTATTTTGCAATATTAACTCGAGCAGACAGCTTCGAAAGCGTGATCGCAGAGTTAAGGCATACCAGGGCATTGCAAAAGACAATGTGAATCTTGCCCCTAAAAGAAAGAATAAGAATTCAGCAGACGTTATTTTTTTCTTTTTTCCGTATTTATACAGCGTACCCTTCCAGACTAGTCCTATTTTTTGCTGATTTTGTTGTTAGTGATGACATAGAGTACTGTGCAATATTTTTTCTGGAGACTGATATTACCAGACCCTGCGTTGATAAATCATTAGAAACTTACGAGGAGTGTTATCTAGTATGGATAAGATATACCACCAGGTAAGGTAAACGGTGGATAAGATTGGGGACCTAATCAGCTAAAATCAGTAAAACCCCGATGCAGACTAGATAAACGCTTATCAGAGTGTGTTCGATTAACATTCTTGAGATGGAGTCTTTCGCAAAGCAGAAACCGTTCAAACAAGGATTTTTTATTATTATTTTTTTTTCTGCGGAGAAAAGATGAAAACTCTTACAATCTGGTGTACAGCTCTCATTTGAAACTAGAAAAATAAACAAAAATAGAAAAGCATACAACGTCTCACTTGAGACGCTGTGTAAGTATGTGCGTTTTTTATGTTTTTTTTAGTCCGTGGTAATTTTGCTGTGTATGTTTGCTTTTTATGAATATTTTCCTATCCTCAGGGGAACTAAAATTGTTGCTTACATCATTTTTTGTTTTGTTTCTATACTCGTCTTTTTAAAGCGCTACCTCGAGTAGGTTTACAACTTCATCAAGTCTACCACCATGCTATCTAAATATATCTTCCGGTGGTCGGAAACCAACTGAGTGATTAACACATCACGCCAAGCGGCCGATTCTCACAAAAGTGTTAGTTTGTGCCTGGGGTGTCGGGCTTGTTTAGAGTTTAGATAGAAAAATTGGGGTCAACCCTCGTGAGGTCACATGGTCAGCAGCCGATGACCGTACTTGCTTATCTTTGCAAGGCAACATCTTATCGAGCGGCTTTCGGAGTCCTCATCGCTTATCGCGATAAGGCGATAGGGGAAACGTACGCGCCCCAACATAAAGTAATCATTCTCAAACAGGAACTCTCCTTGAAATGAAATCACTTTCTACGCCTGATTGCACTGTTTGCAGCAATGCACAAACAACGAGAGCTCGAATATTTCAATTATAATTTGGTTTGAACGTGCCCTTGTTTTTATTTTTGTATATTTTAATAATTTGACGGATCTAGTAATTTCCTCGGGGAGTTGGAATGTTTCTTTGTTAACAACGATGTTGGAAAAAAAAACTTCTTGCAAAAATTAAGAAACTCTTTCAGCCCGACTCAAATCCGCGTTTAACGTGCAAACACACAAAAAAAAATTTTTTTTTGGCACGCGATTGGCGGACGTAGTAGTTTTCATTATATGTCGCTAAAAACAACGCTGTTTCGAAACAGACTCTGAAACATGAGTTCGTAGCAGTTATAAAATATTATATGACCATTAAGCCATGGCGCCGCCAATATTTTTATATGCTGTAATGTTAAAATGTATACCTTAAGCTATTTTATATCGATCATACTTTCGTAAATGTATTTGCCACTATAAAATACAAAAAAAACAGTTAGGAAAACACGTGAAAATTGCGTAACTAATCTCTCTTACTGCCAGTTTCAAGCTCACAACCGATAGAATAAAAGCGAACTGACGTCATAAATAGAGTCTCGGTTTCCTGACCAAACTCTAAATTAAAGGAACTTATTTTTTTTATTGGAAGCTTTGAGTATATTATTTCGAAAGAGAAAGCGAAATATGCTAAAAAAGAAATACGCAGAAACAAGATGTATTGTTGTAGTGATCACCCTTTACCACAATGACTCGGGTTAGACTACACGATTTTTCAAACTTCCTTCCTCCCCCTCCCTTTGAAAACTCACGACGGTTTCTGCGTCACTTTTTACTCGGAGAGATCACCTTCCCAGTTTCTCGTACGTCGACTACCACCAGATGACGACCACAGGACCACGAACGAATCACTCATTCTGTTACCAAATCTTGGGGAGTGTAATAAATAAGTTTGTCGCGTTGTTCGCGCGCGAATCGGGCGTCGCTCCTTCCGCTCTGCCGCTCGCGAACCGGCGGCCAGGGATCGCCCGGAAAAAAAGGCCGGATTTCCTATAGCGCGGGGATCTTGTAGACGCGGCGGCGGCGGCTTGGGCGGCTCACCTGAGGTATATCAATTTCATCGCTCGTGCTTCGTCACTCGTGGCCCGTGGCGGGGACAGCTGCGCGGAGCTAGCGGAGAGCGAGAGGTTCTTGGGGGCACTCCGTGATGCCGAGCAGCCACCATCGCGATGATGCCTGTGCCAGCGTGGCCCATACGCGATGGCCCCCTTATCCGATAAGCGAGACGCGATCGGAGCGGACTGCCCTCTTGAGACTCGGACGCCCCAACAGCGCCCCGCGAACAAAAGAAGATAAGCGGTGCTTTTTTTCTTGTTTTTTTCTTTCTTTTACAGCTCGGCAGTACATTGCGCTTCATCCGCGCACGAGGTATCGACCATTCCAATTATCGCCTTCTGTGCGCTGCCATTTTTGTCTATATTGGGCTGTAAAGGGGATTGAGAGCATGCGCTCTGAATGTCATCTGGGAAAGAACAAAAAAACACGAGAAAAAACTTCCGCCGCACGTGCGTTCATTGCTCAGTGACTCGAAATTTTTGGCCTGCCTGATAAGCGCGTGGATAATTGAAATAATCGCCCTTTGCGCGCTTCCATCCCTCTTTACTGGGTTGTGAAGGGAGTTCTAAATGTGCGCAATAGCTATGCATACTAAAAAAAAATCCGAAGTTATTTACGTGTTTATAGCCCAGTGACACAGCATCGTTCACGTGGCCGATAAGCGATGGAAAATAGTGTAAGACCACTCCAATCTTCAGCAATGCGTCGGATGGAAGTACACTGGCTATCACTATTCACAACGTGTGGTGTGAATAGAAAGCTATTACCTTACAAAACTTGATATAGCCTGTGCTGTCTCGCATGAAAACAATTTCGAGTTTGCAACTTTTCGGGACAATAGCGAAGTGTCCCGTCATTGTTCCTTTTTCGAATAATCGAGTATATCAGAGGGTGAATCCTTTCGAAGCGTGGCTGACTTCCAGGCCCTCTAAACTCGTAAAACACAAAGTTGGGGCCTTAGATGACGGAGCGCACCGATTGGCCTATCACGACAATGACTTTGCGCTTTTTCGGCCGACGTCTAATTGGCGCGCTCTACGAACTTTCTGCTCGAACTTTGTGTTTGACGAGTTTAGTGCCCGGAGGATGCCGACATCAAAACGAATAAGAGTCTTTAAACATGTAGCTTTCTCTTTCTCTCTGTCTGTTTCTCTCTCTCTCTCTCTCGCTTTATGTCTGTGCGTGTGTGTGTGCGCGAGCGTGTGTGTGTGTCCTTGCTTCTTGAATTTGTGGGATATATTGACCTTTCGTATAGTTCGTTCGGGTATCTCGCAGCCGGGCACCTCCCACCCGTGTTCAAGCTGCGCTTCCCATGCCCACCAGATAAGACAACAATGTACTGGGTAAAACATCTCGAGGCAACGGCAGTGCGACGTTTGTTTGAAGATGAATCGATAGAGTCGGAATTGTTGTTGTCCTCTTCACCTAGCGTATAGATAGACAACGAGAGGCATGTCTCACTTCTCGAGTCTCGAGTACTGTCTAGTGAGAATGAAAAACAAGCTAATACAAATAAAACGTGGCAAACTAAAAAAAAAAAAAGAAAAAAAATGCCGTGGAATGCTAACAAATGTTTAGCAACTTTTTTTCTTCGTAAAACTTAAACTCAACATTATTAAGGTTTTACACCATAACCATGTCCATAATTAAACATTTATATACGCCTGAGGCTACGAGGGTTTTCTATTTGAAGTAAAAACCGCAATAATGTATGATTCCTATCATTAGTATTATTATTATTGGTATGCTAGAAGCCTATATTTTCTTTGTTTTTTCTACCAAAATTCGGTCCATAAAAAGCAGGTTGTGCCTTCCTCTTAAGGAAGGCGCAACCTGTAGCCTTCCTTTTGAAGAAAGCTGCTCGCTTATCTCGATATGGTTAATCCCACAAGGCTTATCTTTAACATACATATGAATAAACTAAATGGGATGATTTTTAGACGCAAAAATGCACGTGCGTCCTTTCTGGAATATCGATCAGTGATCGATTGGAGTGATCGGCAAAACAAGCGCCGCTTTGAAGCAAGCTTATTCGCAATGTGTAGTAACGGCGACTAATGGTCAGTACCAGTGAATTTCCTACACACCCCCTAGGGCGGGCGGGGGGGGGGGTGTACACACCCCCTAGTTTTTTAAGGCACCCCCTTAGTTCGCAACGACTCCTCTATTCTCAATGCCCCCCCCCTCCCCCTAAAAATTTATACACCCCCCTAATTTCGATTTCTGGGGAAACCCCTGGTCAGTACTCGTAACGACCGCTCGAAACCGCATAACATCTGGAACACTAAACTAACTTATTGATAGTATACAAAACAAAGCGATACGATACAGATAGCGCAAGCTGATAGCCGACAGCGAAAGTCTACGTTTCTAACGATCGAGTAATGAGAGACCCTCGCCACGGTATTGCCCAAGCAATTCGCAATCGTAAAACTGCGATTCCGAATGTTCATCGGAGTCGACACTTGGCTATCAAAGCAAACAGGAAACCGATCGCTGCGTTTGAGGGGCTGTTCTCAGAAACAGCAAGCGAGGAAGCCAAATGGAAGAATCTGACCGTGAAGGGTGGATGGGCTTTACTGGGGAGACTGAGTATATGGCAGTTCAGTGTTCCGGGGAGATCGCATTCTTGAGAGACTTGTTTTTGTCCACCGCGTGATTTGTTGTGTTTCCTCCGTTAAACGCAGGTAACTGGCTCTATGTGTGCTCCGGGGAAGTGCGAATATTAGAGCGCAGACTCTTAGGTTCCCGTTTACGGGTTGAGCGGCGTCGGCGTAACCACGCGTTGCGTTATGGGACGTTTCCACGCTAAAGGTAGCGGGGCAATTTTCCCGCTAAATTTATCGGGAGAAATTGTCCGCTAAATTTAGCGGGGAAATGTCTCTGCTAAACCTAGCGAGAAATTTTCCCGCTAAATTTAACGGAAACATTTCCCCGATAACTTTAGCGGGTTACGTTTCCCCGCTAAATTTAGCGAGGAAATGGACGTCACGTGACCTAAATGCCAATTCAGTTTGCCCACTAAATTTAGCAGGAGAAATGGCGCCACGACTTCGTGTCACGTCACCCATGAACAAATTCAGCGGCAGGAGGAGGAGGAGGACGAAGGAGGAGGAGGAGGAGGTTAGGCAGGGGATGGAGGAGGAGGGCAATACCCTCCCTCCCCTCCGTACCCTCTCTTCTTCCTCATCAAAAGCTGCGCTCTAGTTTCGCATTACAAAAATTTGTAAACGTCTTTCACTTTTTTTTTTTTTTCAAAGAGGATGTAGCAACATCAATACGCAAAGTGGAGCAGCCTGTCATTGATGTGCAAAGCAGGAAAGTATACTCTCCCAAACGCGATGTCCTAATGCTGGGACATCACGTTTGGGAGGGACGAGTGAACGAAGAAAACGTCGCTAAGGTATTCCTCATTATCGTGTTATTCCTTTCCGAATATCTGCGGCTCGGTTCCGTATAAATCTATGTTGTGGGTTAGTACAACAACAAAACGAAAGATGACATTAGTGATTACGCCGCTGATTTTATACAGTTTATTTATGGTAAAAGTCTGCGGACATTTATATGTTTTATTTTCCAAACGTCGGTGTACACTGTTTATTCACTTAATGCATATGCTACAAACGTCGATTATTGGTGAAAAAATTAGTCGATTGTAACAATATATATCGCAGGTATATACATAGTACCGTTATATCCTAAAAGATGCTTCACCCCCATAGACAACCCACCCCTTATTTTTGACGTGATTGGCATCTTTTTTTTTTTTTTCAAAAACACATAAACATAGCACATTTGCAGTAATTGCAGCTCCCTGGTTTATGGTGACCACGGCCGAAATTGGGCGAGTTAGCTACGGCGGAAAATAATCAAACATTGCTGACTGGAAAGAACAGTTGTCTGTGTTCCATTGCACCTCAATGTAAACACAAGTTTTGCTGGACGCAGAATACAAAAGTAGCTACTCTTTTTGGAACGCACACGGAAAGTTAGCTTACCTGTCATTTTCACCCGGCTTGCTCCCGCTTTTAGGTGGGCTATCTCTCAAAATATTACGTAAGCTCTTATGAGCACTGTTCTATGGTCTTAGTAGACACCTCCAAAGCATATCCCATTTTAGGCTTGGTTATTGATGCACAAATAATTGACATTCATCATGGCTGCAGTTTTCTTCGTGTACACAAAACCGAGATAATTTGTGCAAGAGACTGGAAACTCCAAGTATCAAGAGACACACAGTAAAGTGTAGTGTTCAGCCTGGTGTATGCAGGCTTCCAAAAATGGTATTCACAGTGCACTGACAGGAAGATGAAAGCCTGGATTCCACATTCGCCTGTCCTCACTCATCTCAACATTGCGAAGTTACGTAGTAAATAGGTCTTCCGCAATCTTGGTGGCACTTTATTAAATTTTTACGCCTACCGTGATGCGGTAGTATTTGAAAACAGTCAGCCAGACCGAACATGCGTCAAAATCTCTGTTAGTTTTCTTCTCACTTCACTGACTTCCTAACTATAAACGACGACCGTACAAAAAAAAAAAAGTCTAATGCAAATTTTTTTTTTTTGTTTTTGCGAAGAAGAGAATTTTTTTTTTTTACTTTGCAATACCTGAACCAGAATCGACTGCTAGTTTAGTTTCTACACACTGGTACAGTTCTGGTCTGAATAAACAAATGGCATAGTGACACCACTGGTGACTGATTGACCTCTTCATCCAATGTCCGAACTCAGTAAATATACCCCACTCAGTAAATATACCCCATCGAGTCTTGTCCCTTGCAATTTATTTCAGCTAAGACTCCCACAAATAAATTTCGAAGAAAGAAAGCATACCGATGAATATATCGTCGTCACTTGCTGAGAACATGTCTAGATACCAGTGTATATCGGTTTCAACCAATATAGTTAGCACCGCCAGCCGTTGCTACAGCTATCTTTTTTTACTCCAAATCTTAAGATTTGGCGTTAATGTATTATCAACACATCTGCCTCACTTCGCGGTAACCTCTCCGACTGGAATATTTTCACAGTGAAAAAGTTGTGCTTGCAACTGATTTAGGAGAGCGCGCGTTCTAAGGGCCTAAAGTGCACGGCCAGCCATGCGTCTCGGTCGTGTCTGCAGAGCGGAGCGGGCGAGCGCCGGACTTTGGCACGTGGCCTCGTGCCCGGGTGACGGGCGGCAGTGCGCCTCTGGCAAGGACATTCGGAGCAAGGACATTCGGAGCTTCCAACGAGCATCGCTGCCTCTACGTCATGCGCTTTTCTTATCGATAAGGCAGCGGCGTCAGCAGCGGCAGCAACATCTCAAGTGCAAACCAAAGCGCGTATGCTCGGGCACACATGGGATTTCACGTCCCAGTCACATGTCTCTGAGTCCAGGGTCCTCTGGAAACCTACGCCTCCGCTTCGACCGCAAAAAAACAAGAGAAGAAAAAAAAACAAGGATGATTTATATGACGGTGACTGGCTAAGAACTTTGGAGCATTTTAGAAACTCGTTCAAATACCCTCTTTCTGCTTGAGTGATTTTCACGTTACCCGCACGGACGTTGTGAAGAGTAAGAACCTTTAAACTTGGTTCTTCGGTTTGGGTTCTTGCAGACGTTCTCCTGAAGGCCGTAAAGCCTTTGGGGATCGATATCTTCGGGAAAGCGGGTGACACGGGTGCCAAAAGGCCGGTCTACGAATTCAGTTCACTCGCTCAAACATTGACTCACATGTTCGCTTTTTGACAAAACCATACGCGAAAGCCATAGATAAAATTGCAGTTCCGCGTTAAAGATCCTCTAAGTGGACAAAATGTATCATCAGCGTTTTTGTGGAGCATCCAGTTTGACCTTAATTTGTTATGGATGTCATCTTTCACGAGCAGGCTTGCTTGTGTAGAACCTGTTCAGGGAAATCTCGGCGTTAAAGCACGTGCCTATCGGTAGGAACGTACATGATTACAATAGAAATACGTCAGTATACCCGCGAGCAGCTGTGCGTGCTCTGGCCAAGTACTATATTACTAGACCGTCCCCCTGCTCAGGAGGGACTTCTCGTCTTGCAACACCGCGTTCTCTTCCGACCACACAGTTCGTAGCCCATGGCGGTCTCCCAATACTTGACTGGACCTTGGCAGACCGTTCAGTGCACGTGTGGTGTACCGACTGAAACTGATGGCCGTGCAGCACGCAGGCGGGCCAGCGGCACGCGGCTATGAATGACACAACACACCGTATCACCGCAGCGTCTGCAGCTGGTGGTATCGTTGGCAGAGCTAATATCGCGTGCAAGAAAATTCTTTGCGATTAGATGTGAAATGCGCTATCAATCCTTGCGTCCTAATCTTGGTTTATCATCCTTAAGAACGCATCGTGTCAGTCCACACAAGATTAAGCTCGTGTTTATAAATATACGACAGCGTACTACGGGGGGTATCAGTGTCGGATAGAGCATATCATCCAGATTGCCGCATCGTCAGGACTGCAGATATACGTCTATTTACGCGCTTCTTTTTTGTATTTCGCTTACGACTTGAAGTTTACTGATTCCTTCCATTCAGATTTGCCGTTGTGTTTGTAGCCCTTTGCAAGGCCTGCCTAGTGGGCCTTTGATACTGTGGGACGAGGTGCAAGTCTCCAACACCGTAAGACATTCTGTCATGACGTAGGCTCTGTGGTAGAAGGCAGAAAGTCGACGTAATGGTATAGAAGAATCTTCTATATAGACCTACACGTCATACCTCCAGAACGTCGTTCGTCACGCCATTGCCCTTTTTCAGAGTTCTCGTTGCACGCTCATTTGCTATACATTTATTTTTTAAGCCTTTTTGCCTTTGAGTTAACTTCAAGTAAACTTTCCGCCCACTAGAGAATAAGTCAAATTTGTTCGAGGGTTGACTCGAAAGCAGAGGCGCTTCCAATAAACAGATGTAGCAAAAAGCATGCGTATGCCGTTTGTGACTTGTGACTCGAATGTTGTATACAGGATCCCCTCCCTTGTAGTAGGGTCATGGTAGGGTCTATGTTGGACAAACCGATAGGTGCTTAAATGACAGGCTCAGGGAGCGCAACTATTCCCTGAGAGCCACGGTCGGCGGGCACCTGCCGGTGCACTGTAAGACCTGCTTGTGCAAACCATCCTTTGATCAGACGCCTAAAAGCAACAAACAAAAAAATTGAAGAGCAATTTTTTCAAGTATTGGAAAGAATATTTAACGGGTAACGTAACTATGTTACCCGTTACTCGAAGTAAGGGATGTAAGTAGTTTACGAGGGGTACGTTACACTGTAACTAAAAAAAAGTAAGGCTTTACTGGTAACGCCGTTTCTATAGTAACGCGTGAGCGCCAGCACTGGAGGAAGGCACCGAGATAAGGTGACCTGAAAAATGATAGAGGCCTTCCACATTGTTAATTACGGAGCACAATGTGTCAGAGAACCATCGGTAACATTATCAGAAAAAGAATTGTCTTTTTCGGCTTCGACAGTAAGGGGCGGGTAAGTGGAGCGTTGATAGCAGACGTCCCTATGTGATGAGACAGCTTGGGTGGCGCATGCGTGGTTGGGTGCGTCTACTTTCTGTTGAACTTTTTTCCTGTTTTCTCTATTATTCATTTAGTTTGTTACGCGCTGCTGCACCTACACCATGTTTTGCTTAAAGATGGAAAAATATCTTCAACATATACTTGTGCAATTGTCATTTGCACTGTTTTTTTTTAGAGCGCAGCTCTTAGGCGCCCGTTTCCGGCTAGGCGGCGTCGCCGTCGCCGTCGGCGTAACCACCCGAGGTCACGTGACCCCCGAGGTCACGTGACCTCCCCGAGGTCACGTGACCCCCAGGTCACGCGATGATGATGACGATGACGATACGGATGCCGATGACGTCATCAGTGACGTCACTGATGACGTCATCGGCATCCGCATCGTCATCATCACTGATGACGTCATCAGTGACGTCACTGATGACGTCATCGGCATCCGCATCGTCATCGTCATCATCATTGATGACGTCATCAGTGACGTCACGTGACCCCCCCCGAGGTCACTTGCCTTCCCCCGTACCCTTCCTCCTCCTCCTCAAGAGCTGCGCTCTAATTCGGCCTTACAGGGAGTTGTAAACGGCTTTCACTTTTTTTTTTTCCGGAGCGAGTCTACTTTTATGAAATGAAAGGGGAGCAAATTGGCTGCAGGAATCTTAGCTAATTGTTTTAGCGCTTTGCTGTTTTATAGCATTACACAACTTCACTAATAGGGAGTCCAAACCTAAGCTTTCAGTTGAGTGAAAGCTGCCAACAGATATAGCAAATCGGACGTCAGCTTCATGTCGTAGGATTTACGTGCTGTATCGCTCTGTGTGCACACCAGAAGAGATCGGAGAGAAAGTGATCTTGGTTTGCCGTCGTACCGCTAGATGGCTCATAGCATACCAGACTTCTTGTAGACCGCCTGGACACACCTCCTGCGCCTCCGGTGCCTGCTAAGCTAACCACTTGCGTTTAAAGATAACGCCGCCCCTTACCCTTTCTTTATTGTTGCATTGTTCCTCGGTGGCGCTACGATGATTCATATATTGGCAATATCATCGGAATTTATTCTATGCCCTTTTCAGCGCACATAAATGTATCGTGCTATTGTGATCATGAGCGGTATTGTTAGGCAGTCTTCTAGGAAAATATTCGCTCATGAGTTCTGCAATCAAGCTTCACGCTATCGCGGGCACTTTCATCGTCGTACGTGGTCTCCAAAGAGGAAATAGTCGAATGTATGCAGATAAATGAACCGTACTTGATCTAATAGAACGAAGGTCACGAAGCCGCCGAAAGACAAAGTCTTTGGTGGAGTCTGGATTTGAACTCTGGGTCTCCCAACATTCGGTCCGGTACAGTGATTTCCCTACACACCCCCTAGGGGGTGTACACCTCTTCCTTGTTTTTCTGAAGGCACCCCCTTAATTGGGAACGACTCCTCTATTCTCAGTGCAACCCCCCCCCCCCTAAAAATTTAGACAGCCCCTTAATTTCAATTCCTGGGGAGACCCTTGGTCGACTATGTTGACGACTACAGCACTCCGCCTTGTCTTTCTGGCGTTTCTTAGCTATAGATATACGTAAGGGACCAATATCCACAAAATAGACCTAACTTATTTTTTATGTATTATTGTTTTCCTCGCTTGATCTCAGCACACTCATGATATGGAACTAGCTGCCGCAGTGAGAAAAGACATCAGGACACTCTCTCCCTCTCTATCCCTCTCTTTCTCTTTCATTCATAGTCGACACATTTTGATTAGTGATGAAAACCAAACTTTCAGCACCCTAAGCTAGTTCCGCACATTTCCGCACTTCAGCACGCGCGGCTAGTTTCGATGTCAGTCTGGAGTAGAAATCGAGGATGATGCATCTTTGGCTTTACTGCATCGCGTTCTGCACGACACAGCTTCCCTGCGCGACCATTGACGTGGCGGGCACGTGTTGGACGCGCAAGAATGACCCGTTCGAAACAAGGATATGGTGGAATAGAAGGTGTGGCGAATCGTTTGCATCTGCTAGCGGCCTCAAGCAGCCTCAAGCACCACGTCTCGTGTGTCCCTATCACCGTGGAGCCTCATCTGTAAACTAACAGCAACGCTACAAAAAAAAAAATTCAATTGAGTTTTAAACAAAACGAAGCAGGCAAAACATACAATACGATATAAGGCCTATCTACGGCAGAAAATCTACCTCTACAGAGTGGAATAAAATAATTTTGCAAAGGTCACGTGGCGTTAATTTTCCCTGCTAAATTTAGCAGGGAAACTAAATTGGTCTATAGGTCCCGTGACGTCAATTGATTCCGCTAAGTTTAGCGTGGAAACTAAATTGGTAAATACGTCTCGTGTCACCAGGTCACGGGACATCAAAGTTCCCGCTGAATTTAGCGGGAAAAGTAAATTGCGTGTATAGAAGCCACGTAATAGTCAGGTAACGTGACATCAATTTACATCACGTGACCTAAAAAACCTATTGTTTCCCCGCTAAATTTGGCGGGCGGACGGACAATGTTTTTTCTTGAAAAGTTAAAAAGCAATTCATGCCTTAATTGTTGTTGTTGTTGCTTTTTAGCCTTGGAGTGCAATATGACTTTGCTTCCAGCATAGCGATTATGCTGCGCTTTATAGACATGGATCGCGAAACCACACTTGCCCGTTCGATCGTCACACCTTTCCTTCAAGCCCACTGCAAAAATGCCTTTACTACGTTTCGTTGTCCTTCTCGTCACCCTCTGGACACGTGGGCACGATATTTTTCTTTGTGGGCTAAGAGAGATACTTACTTAAAAGGAATCGAAGCCAACAAGTTATCCGAAAAAGAAACAAAAATGAGAAGATCGTTACCCTTCCTGAGATTCTCTATTAGTGTGTGCCACTTTGGAGACAAGTTTATTGTAAAGCTCGCACATTTGCCACAGTCGAGAGTCTATTCACCCTTAATGTGGTCAACCACGATGTAAGACAAGCCCTGACTCTGGGTCAAAGAAAGACGAAACGTTTCAAAGATGAAGAGAAAAAAAAAAAAGAAGACTTAAAGATTTTTTTTTCTTACCTTAACACAGTCTTAGATAGTAGACTACAAGTAGCTCGTGTGTATCCTGACCGTTTTATTTCTTTCTCTTTTTGTATCACGTAGATGGTTGGTAGGTAGCTCACTACCAGGTGTACCAACAATGGGGCGCTGTGCAACGAAGGAGGAAATTGAAATACAACAAAAAAGAAAAAAAGAAATCTGCCGCTGCTTTATATATTCCTAAATGAGTAAAATGGTGGTTTTCGGCGTTGTTAAAAGTTAATTAGTAAATTTTAGTTCATTATTTTTATAATTACTATGTTTTTGCCATTTTTGACGTTGGCCCTGGCTTACAAATTGTTCACGGAAATTTGTTTGTTTTGTCTCGGCTACTTTTCAAAAGTTGGTTTAAAGCCTCTGCTGAAACACCCTAAATATTCTAGCAATATCAAGAAAAATATATTGTCCGCAATCTCGAAAAAGGAATTATTACAGGCCTCTAAATATTTTGGAAGCACAAAATAACAAACAGTGGTCCAGCATCCAACACATGTTTATGAAGTTTTCTAACAATTCATTAATTATCGGCGGATGCTACACCGCATTAAAGTTTAGATGGTTCCATAGTTATTTAGTTTAATATTTTGACATTTAACCCCTCGATTCGCCATTACGTGGTTAACCGAGTTCATGGCGGGATCATAAGACTTTATATTAAGAAACAATTAATGTGGCATCATAATTTTATTTGAAATACAACGTTAATATCTTACTTTTTGTTTCTTCGCAGATGGATAAAAATAACGGCAGTCGTCGCGATAATAAAAAAGAAAGCGAACGCGTTAAAATAAAGTTTTTTTTTGTATCAACTGCATGACTTTTTTAGATGTCTGTACCGTTACATACTTAGATATTTCTGGAACTTATCGAACATCGCGATCATTGCCGCGGACCGATCACGATAATTCCCGTCTTAAATACGTAGGTATATCCCAAAACAATTTAGAATTACATTTTTATGACCTAAGAGAGCTGCCGGTCTCCGCTGCTCGCTGGTTCGCGTTGGGGACGGGGTGCCGTGCGAAAATTCGGAACTTTCAGCAAATACGTACGAAGTCCTTTCCTACAGCTCTAGTGTTTATTACACTTGCTTTGTTTATGATAATAAAAAAGAACTTAGTTCACATTCAGGTGACCAACAACCTCTGAGTAGTAGCAGCTTAGCAGCTTACTCGCTTACATTGTGATGTCTAATAAAGCTATTAACGTAGAGCTGTGCGTTTCATGACCGCCAGCTTCTTACATAGAATAACGTAAACGCAATCCTGAGTTTCAATGAAGGCAAAATTTTATATATCAACCATCACGGTCCTTATCTCTTCACGCGCAATCGCTATGGCGTCTATAAAAAAATTCTGCTGAAGGTCACAATTACCATTGATGTAGCTGAATGCAGGGAGGTACGCAGGTGCTCATAATGTTCAAACAGTCCAAGATGGGGGCCGCCACCCTCATTGTCTATTCCTCTCCCACCTTATCCGTCTGGCCGCCTTTGAGAGCTGGCCATACTTAATCTGGCGAAATTCCGCCGGTTTTATATAGGCGGCGCTCCAGTCAAACAAACTTGTGACATCCAAACAGCGAAGCGCAGAACCGCTTGCTTCACGCAGAACGCTTGTTACTTTTGCGTTTTTGATGATAATTTTGTAAACCCACGTTTCACCATCCAAACTTTTTTCCTCCCCGTCTGTTTCTTTTTTATTTATCGTACATTTATTTTGGTTACACCTCGATAGCCTTGCCCGTGAATTTTTTTCCATGAGCAGTGAGAGCATCACGTCAGGCAAACACCATCACCACCATCTCTAATCGTGAGCTTCACAAAAGCTGTCTGTACGGGACCTGTCGCGTTTACTTCGAATTCGGGAAGCACCCATACTACATATAGGGACGAAGCGTTCGGAACGAGGTGACGCCAAGCGTCAGATCTGCGCGAAACATCCTATACTCCGTTCAGCCCTGAGCTGACTGTGCGGTGAGAGCTACGTGCTCATTGGACCAATCAGCCGCCTCCCTTTCATTACAAGACCCCGCTACCTGAGCATTGGTACGGATGGCAGTGTGATCACGTGGTACGTGGCATGGTACACGGTGGCAGGGTGATCACGTGGCACTGGCACAATAAGCAAGTAGTTTCCGCCGCGTTCTCAGCTTAGGGGCGAAAGAGTATATATCTGCCCTCCCTGAAACTGTACCTGAGTCGGCTTCTTTCGTAGACTGGGTGACGTGTCGGTGCCGAGACGGTAAGGACCCTTTTGTGCGCTCAACTCGTGGCACTTGCGAGAAACCCTTGGCTTTGGTCGCAAGGTTACAAATGAGCTTTCATTGTTCTGAGCTTCGTGCTCGGGAACAATGGTATGGATTCAATCGGTAGCAGCGATAAGCTGCCTTCGACCGCCGATAAGGGATGCGCCGTCGCTCTGTCCGGGAATCTGGACCCCGGCGACTTTTTCTTTTTATGCGTGTGTCTCCCCAGCTGACCAACAATGGACACTGCCTACGTACTTGCACGTATGCTGGGGAGTAAATGAGCAGACGCGAGTTTCATGGCGCCGAGGCCATCGCATGATTCACCAAAAATATTCGCAATTACGAGGGAGTTAACGTCAGTCAGCGGCAAACACAAGAAGGAGCGAAGTAGGGAGCTAACCCCTATCCAAGCATTGCCGCGTACACAGCACGACACTGTTAGTGCGAACAAATGATCGGCAGTCTTTATAGATTTCGTCTTACAACTGAACGTCTGATACAAAAACTACCAGTGCGGTGGAAAGTCCACATTTTTGGCAGTAACCTAAGCGGTAAAATTTGGCATTCAATACCGTCTCTGAGTAAAGAGCAGAAAAGCGCCAATATCGTGATCGCGCTAAAAGTGTCGCCCGGCCTCCATACATGTATACTAGAGGAGTAGTTGGGTCGACGTGATTGGTACTGTACCAACCACCATCGCACGATTCACCAAATTATTTGCTACTTCGAGGGGAGGACGCGACGCCACCCCACGGTAAAGATGTGAAGGAGAAAAGCTGAGAGCTAGCCCCTCTTCAAGTGTGCAGTGAGCCAGACGAAACGGGACTATACGTACTACACCCCTGCACCTCAGACGCTCAATCATGACCCTCCTTGCCCTAAGGACCGCAGCGCATTCTAAACTTTAAGCTCGATACGAGACTTTTGTTTCGAACCTCCTGGGTGTGCGCGCTCGCTTTGTCCTTCTAGCAAATATTTTAAAAGGTTGTCAGTTACTTTACCGTGGAAGATGTTCATGTTCCTACGATGTCGTGAGGTTTATGCGCTCTTCTAAAAGCTAACGTTGACACGTGGAGCGGCTAGAAACCAGTGGGAAATATTTCGCGAGCTGCATGGCGACGAACGCTGCGTGGAATTACTTGTAATTAAAATGGCAAGGTATTTTAGTATTGTTTTTTAAGCAGGTATAATAGACTCACCTGTGTGGGTTTCCGTCTTTCCTTACCTTTCTCGTTGGGTTGAGAGTAACCACTGAACCGACGTTTGCAAATCCAAATGGTGCATTGAAAGTTTAGTGGCATTTTGAATAGAAACTAGGTACTTGATAACTATATGTACATATATCGCTCTGGATTTTGTATCATAACAGGGTCTTTTTTATATATTCTTACCATGTTGGAAAGAGTGTTGGATTTAACCAATGTGGTAGGTGTAAGGTGCAATATCGGCACATACCGAATACCTCATTCGCCTAAATAGGGAAGCTGTGAAGAAAAGGGAGCAGGATCCTCTTTCGAACACATAGCTTGCATTGACGTCATATAAGCCGCCATTGCTCCGTACCATGCTCTTGTGCCCGCACCTTCTGCAGCATACATTTGGCAACATCGAATTTGTTCTTATCGTCAAGGATCGGTGTGAAGAACAAATACGATGGTACGAAATGTGTGCTGCAGAATGTACGGGCAAAGGAACATGGTGCGGAGCAATGGCGGCTGATACGGTGCCATACGACGTCACGTGCAAGGCATGTGCTTTGATCCGCAAAATTAATACGTTGATAATAAAATTCAACTCGATTCGCAAGGTTCTTAGGAATCTGTAAATTTATATTAGCTGATGATGGTAAAAAAATGCATTTTTATTTAGTAAGAAACACTTAAACGTTCTGGTGAGCAAGAATGATAACTGGGATTTATATTTAGGCAAAAATGGAACGACGTTGACTGAAAACAGCAGACGAATATGTACCTAAAACGTCACACGATGGAATTTATAAAGAGAGGTTTCATAGAGGGATTGCGCACTTACTAATTTGCACATGTTCGTCCCAAAACAATTATTTCTTTGAAATCAGTGTCGAAGGATTGTGTGTAGTTCACTAATGCGCTGAGACATAAAAAAATCGTGAGTTCCCCTCTGATCAGTGCTGCATATTGAGGTGGATAGGTACCATCGCCTCTCAGACACTACTGACTTCAAAAAACCATATATACCCATGTTAGTGGCAACTTTGAAGAGGTCGGACGAAAATTGTAAAGAGGAGAACTCTAACTTTGTGCAATATTTCTGTACTAAAATGATGATCAAGATGAAAGTTGCATTCTAGAATTTTTTTTTTAAATTACAGGTTAAGCACAAGAGCTTTATTTTTTCAAAACCATTTAGCTGTGTTGTCCATACTCGCCGATAAGTGCCTCTTTTTGTTTAACAGGGGAGAAGGTGTTTTTTTTTCGATGTCATAACGTTAACGGCTTATTTTACATTTGCAAACTTCCCCTTAATTGTACACGGTTACTGTCACTCCCTGACTGACAACACATGTTTGTTTTGTTTAGATTGGCTGAGTGATGTAGCAGTGGCAATTCTTTAAGTAATTAAAATGTTCTAGTACAAAAAGTAGACTAAATATAGTCTACACAACGTATACTAGTCTAGATGCCACCTTGATCCCGCATATAATGGAAGTAAGGGAGGTGGGGCCGTTCACCCCAAACGCCGTAAGTTTTTACAGTATTAACAGCATTATGTTTAATATTTGAGGGAAATATAAATGATAACGTTTTGTGCACAATTGGTGTTGCTATGTTTCTTGCACAATTGGTTTTGCTATTTGAATCTCAAAGTTTTTATAGTAGCCTCCAATGCTGCCTTTCTGTTACGAAGTGTGGAAAGATTTTTACATTTCCCCTAAAGGAAACCGCTGCAAAGTCAGTCAATCATTTATTTGAGTCAAATCACACCCACTGAAATACGTGAAAAAATAAAAAAGCGCGGCGTCTGAATAGAGCAGTAAAAAGTCACACTACCTTGCGAAATTCCTCGTAAACAAATTTGAACGATACATTTTTTGCCTTTAGAGGTGTTATAAATTCCAGTCCTTACTTGTGAATCCTCAAAGACAGACTATTCCACGACTTCAACACACAATTCACTTCCACGTCGGCAAAACGTCGATCGCCACGCCAAGCCTAGTTCGCTGACCGGAAGCCGTCGCACACACTCGCGCAGATGTTGTCCGCGGCATCCGGAGCTTTAATAAATAAAACCGTCCACTTCTATCTTAGCTCCGGATATTCGACGACAAGAGCAACAAGATACGGCTTCGCAAACGCATAACCATACTTTACCTTGATAACCACCTCCCCCCTCCCAATAGCACCAATATAAGGCCCCTGGCTGATAAGATCGGGGGATATCGGGGACCCCGGACAGATTATAATTCCACCAACCGTGGGTCGCACCATCCTACTAAACCGGTGGCTCGGCCAGTGGCCCACAAGGAGCCATTAAGTGCGTAATCTTTCGGTTCTGATTATCCGTATCAGGACTTAACTCACCAGCTGTTGGAAGGCTCGGCCGAGTTCAGTCCTGCACGTTGCTGCTGCTGGTGCTGTTGAAGCCCCGCCTGTGGAACCTGCGGTTCTTCCATGTCCCTTTCAGAAGCCGAGGTTCTTGACGATGGTCCCTGTGGTCAGAGTGCAGCGGGAGTCTCCCCAGGACGTGATGACCCACGGGTGGCTTTATGGCGCCTAGAGGAGAGTCTCGTGGATGCCGGGGCCCTCAAAATGGCCGACAGCTCCTGCCTGGTCGAGCCTCTTGCTGATTGGTCCGCCTAGTGGACCGCCGCCGGCCCGTGTATGTGTACAGGAGATAGACGGCTATCAGCGACCTTTTGGACATCGGTGAGGTTCCCCTGTTTGCACGTGTTGGCATGGCGACTGGCGATAACGCTGGGCTCTCGGCCGCCCAGACTGCGGCGTGGACGGACCGTTGCACGCGGTCGTACGGCCAAGTGCGCTTCGAGCTTTGTCTCGACGCCCAGGGGGCGTTTTCCTTCTTGTAGTGTCCGCGTCAGCGGGCTTTGGGCTTGGACGGCGAGGACAGTGGTAGAAGTAACGCGCTACAAGAAATTTTGTCACTCGTAATGCGTCAGGTTTCTCCGTACCACGCTAGCGTATTCTTTAGAATCTTAAATGCCCAACGAGTATTGCATTTCCGTTACTATTGCGTCACACTTAATTTTGTATGAAGTTTCGAGTCCCTCTATCGCTTGAACACAAACAAATTTGCCTTGAACTGCTTATCAAATCAAATCAAATCAAATAGTTTATTTTCCCATTTACAAAATGGGGGAGGCCGAGGAAAAAAAGCTGATAAATCAGCTTGACATGGTCCTCGGCCCCCTACAGAGGCAGTGGCGGCGGCAATGGAAAAATATACGACTGAAGAGTTAGGAAGCAAAAATATAGTTAGTGAAAATACAAAAGTAGTGTGTCAGGAGAATCCCCGCAAAGCGGGGATTCTCCCGACACGAAACAAGAGAATCCCCGCAAAGCGGCGATGTACTTCACATTATTGCACAATCTTTTAGTGAGAGTTCCAAAGTTCCCACGCCTGGGCCCAAAACAGACAAGTCGCAACGTTATCGCTGCACAGAAGCCGTAACCGTTCTTGGCAGTTCTTGTTGCATGGTTTCTGTAGATGGCATTTCTCCATAACCAGGGCAACCTCAGCCTCCCAACGAACATTTCGGCTGTATTATAAACATGCATCTGTCTCATTACAAATCCTTCAGTAGGCAACAGGCTTGCCCTGCAGGACGATTTTTACTTTTCATCCTCTGCTAAGTGTGCTATCCGCTCGCCATCCTTGTTTTGTCCTGGCACTTCCTAGATTAGGCTAACGACTGCGTCGTTATGTGAACGGCATGTGAATGTTCAACGAATTGGTTAAACAACGTATAACAAACACTATGAAGCAACATACAGGGAAAAATCCTAATCAGAAATCTGACATTTTACACCACGCTCCCTGCTTCTTAAAAACTCCGCGCTTCGTTCATTTTTTGTGGCTGCTGGGGGCTTATATTTAATGACAAGGCTTAAAACGGCCTTGTCTCGTGACGCTATTAACAGTCAATAGCGTTTAAAAATATTTGTCACCCAACTCACCCGGGTAACAGTCGGGTTCAGGTTGGCTTTAGAGGAAGACCTCATGCGGCACTATTCGCTTTCCAAAGATTTTACTGTTGGCCTAGCATATTGTAAAGTAAACACGAGAAATGGCCGAGATACAAAAAGATAAAGCCAAAGCCATACGCAATACAACAAATGCGAAAGACGAGATGAGAAACTTCAGCAAAGGGATCCGAAGAGAAAACAAAAAACCAGACGGTTGCTAAAAAAAAAATAATAATAACCACGTGTTCTGGATGCTTTTATTTTCTGTGTGTGCTTTATTTCCTTTTGGGTTTTATATTGTGTGGAATTAAGAAGTTGTAGAAGGCAACCACAACATATGTCTGAGATTAATAAGCAATCGACGACGTGAGATCATTTGTCGCAATCAATTTCTGTCGTGCGAGATGCAAGGAAGGGAAATCTCAATTTGGGAAGCTCGTGGAATGCGTCCAACAACAAAAAAATCGGGCTTCGGAACCTTCATTAAATAAAAATACCCGTATTATGATGTAGATCGGAAAAAGGAGCATGAAGACTACTGAATCTTGTAGAACCCTAGAACGTGCACCTTTCTTCGGTGAACTCTAATTCTTCGGTAATAAATCTACAGTTACTTGGATGGTGCTTAACCTGATAGCAAACAAATGAACTTTGCCTTTCTTCAAGTGTTACCTCAGTATAAAGACCACTTGTTTTGTGTTTTTCTTGTTCCGAGCATAAAAATATTTATCTGATTGATATAGTCATTGACATCTTAACAATGGCACATCGTGATTACTCATAACCGCGTTCCGCCGCATCCTGAATATAGCCTTTTAAGTATTAGGATACTTTTTATGTGCCTGGATATAGACACAGAGGGGTAGTTACTTTAAACGTTATTTCTTTTTACATTGCGCATCTTTATTTATTTTGTTTATATTTAACTTGATAACAATTATTGTGTTGCTGAGCGCAGAGGTAAATTAATTTCTTTATCCCCCTGCGGAATATCATAAGCCGAACCGATACCGTCCCGACTTATTAATTTCATCGCGAAGGTTCAAACCATCGGACACAATGCCTCACCATTATCTACATGTTGCCAGAGTTGACTGTTCGACGAATTCTCCTTGTGAATCACCTTGTAGGTCGGCAGTGGTGTAGTATGTCCCAGCTCTTCCGTGGATCACCTCACCCAATTGTTTCGCGCATGGGAGACTTCATTCCGGGCATGACATTACTACAAAGGTGACTTCGATCGTATTTCTCCGTGTTGTTCTGAATTAATCGTTCCACTTCAGAGGTGTGTGCGAACCGCAGTTCTCATTTTGTTTTGGATATCACAAAAATGTCCGCACAATATTAACATATCGTAGCTACAAGTTACCATAAAATTGTGATTAAGAGCTACCATGAGATGGCATAGCCTATAGGTTTGTATCTGAACGCATGAAAAGTGCCGAGTCACAGATTGGCATCTATTTATTCGCGAGAAGGTCGAAATATAGAGATCATTTTGTCCTGCTTGTTTGAAGCGTTGGCGCAAGCCGCCAACCTATTCAAAGAGTTCAGCCGTATCCATTCATCAATCCATTGCCGAGTTCGCCGCAGAGATCTGTGTTCACCCAACACAAGGTCTGTGGACTCTACGTCAGGCACCTCGATCGAGCGCAGGGCACAGACTGGACACGAATGCTGCGTCAGCATTCAGTATACGTCAGCCGAGCACTGCGTCAGAAACACAAATAAGTTGTGTTCTTGGCCTTGTAAGTATAGTTCTAAGCTCAGCCGCTAGAGGCGTGACTGTTGCCTTTTCTCCCCGACACCTAGATAGTCCCCTTGGTGGCTCCAGGGCAAGGCATCGGCCTGGCATATAGATTGTGGGCGAAAGTCGCCACGCGAGACGGGTATTCCTGTATTGCTTTGGAAGAAACCAGACTTAAACCTGCCTTCTCGTCAAAATGCCACGACCTAATACGTACCAAAAGGGCCGGGAAGGGTGTGAAGATCAGGTTTCATGTGTTTTCTACCTGCTCGGTTCGTCTGAGAACGTGGATAGGTGCCGCGAAAAGAACAACCAGAAAACGTCGAACCACGATTGCTCGTGCGGGAAGCACTTTGGGATGAATTCACGGGTACTTATGGTCGTCAGATTTATTTGTTTTGTTCCAATATGAACGCGAGAAAATCGTCAAGTTCTCCTGACCGCCCGCGGACCACGTTCAGTGAGTTTTCATTTTCAAACGGCCGTCTGGTCGTTCAGACTGCCGTCTGCTTGTTTGAACGACAGCGGCCAGTGAACCAAACGTTGCGATAAGAAGTGCAGGCCTCGAAATACTTTTAAGTTTGAAGGTTGTTTGGCCTAAGTAGGCTCGGTGTAAACAATAGACATATGCACACATTATTTACCAACAAACTGCTTCATATAAAACGACGCGATATATATCAAAATTATCATCTTTAAATGCATTTTACGATTATATAAGAAACATATGCTGAGTAGTTATTCTAGGTCTGTTAATAATGCAGAAACGCAGCTCATTGCTCTAAATGTGGCAAAATTGCACATTAATATTTAAAAAAAGAGCTCCAGTTTTAATTCTCTTTAGAGTGACTTGAACTCCAGAAGAAACGAAAAAAACGACAACGAACCTTCGCTCGAATTGATCTAGCTTGTTTTCATGATAGGGGCTTTGCCGCACAATATCAGCTCCAAAAAGACTTTTTTTTTCTTTTTTTTTACAAACGACAAATGCTGTACAGCGGTGCTGCCCTATCGTAAGGTATAGAAGGTCCTGCTGTTCCTACCTTAGTTAGTCTTATAATTTTTCCTTACTCGCGTTGTCTCCTAAGACCCCTTCCACGGGCCGTTAGCTCAGGAAAGACTGTCGGCCGACGCTAGTGCTGCCGGCAGTTGAGAACTGTATGCACAGCATATTATTGTAAAGCCCAGAGCCTACACACGAGAAAGGTCTATCACCGCAAACACAAGGCGAGGGAAGAAGTATTTCTAGAGTCGGTATCTTGGTGTTCAACATTGTGTGACGGCAAACAAACCAGTTTACCTTCTCTAAGTATCCATGCCTACCCAACGGAATATGGCTAGAACTTGATAACCACAAGGGTGTTGTTGTTGGGTGTTTCCATGTCAGTTGATACAGTGATGATCAGGGTAAGTTTTTTTTTATATATTACTGTAAAATATGCATTACATGAAAGTCACGTCCTTGTGAGAAGCACTCAGCTGTACATAAAGGGTGTTTCACGAAACGCGGGCCAAATTGTTCCTGTGAAAAGTACTCATCGCAGAAAAAAGCTTGATGTAATATTGGTACCTGCCAAAGGGCAAATTGGGAGAAAAATCAATGTTAGGTAAATTATTACGTTTAGTAATTAACTTTCTAATTAATAAATTGAAAGAGACAATTTTAATGACAGAAACGTGGTGGGTAGAACTGAAAACTATTAAATTCAGCAACATTATAAAGATTTAAGGCATTCGCAGCCTTTTAAAGCGCTCCGTAAAATACCCTCAATGTGGACGTGTTTGAAAAAAAAAAGAGGGGGCGGGGGGGGGGGTGGGGGGGGGTGACTCAGGAGACAATGTAAGGAAACACATATATAAAACTAAACTTGGGACAGCGTAACGTTTTACGCACTACGACAGAGCAGCCTCGCTGCACAGCCTTTCTCGGTTCTAGAAAATGTCTCTGGAGCCGACGTCGTGCAACAAAGCCCCCTATAAGGAAGACAAGCTATCTTCGTCTCACCTTAGCATGAACTATTGTTAGCCGCGCGTGCCAAAAGCCCGAGCTAGTTGCTTTGGATGGAGCCTCGGCGACTGCACGAGCGCTCGTGCAGAGAGTGCTCCAGTCAAGGCAGTCGAAGCTAGCCGCTCGCGCCTGCACAGCCTTCGCAGTTAGTCCGTGCTAAGGTGAGATGAAGTATAGCTCAATTCGAGTGAAGAACACAAACGTTACTCAATTTTTTGCCATCATAACT
This sequence comes from Ixodes ricinus, assembly GCA_037355805.1. Taxonomy (NCBI): domain Eukaryota; kingdom Metazoa; phylum Arthropoda; class Arachnida; order Ixodida; family Ixodidae; genus Ixodes; species Ixodes ricinus. Next base: position 151,500 of record JAZHYW010066009.1, read on the forward strand.
TAGTTCAAGTAACTGTAAATGAATAAGGGCAGTTTAAAAAAAGTGGAGTTCTTAAAATATTGATGCGGAATTTTGCCACATTTAGAGAAATTAGATGCGTTTCTACATTAATAACAGAACTACAATAATTATTAAGCATAGGTTTCATATATATTCATAAAATGCATATAAAGATAATCATTTTGATATATCTTGAAGTTGTTTGATAAGAAATAGTTCGTTTGTAAATAATTTATGAATGTGTCTCTAAAACGTGCTTATTTGGAAAGTTTCGTGTTTGTTTTGAGTAGAACATTTTTATTCTAATTTTTAATATTTTGTGCACATGTCGTAAGCCTTTTTATAAAATAAGTAAAAAGATTACTACTACGTTATAAGGAAAGGGGTCATAACTGCCTAAAATATCAATCCTGACATGTCGGTGCTCCGGCACCTTCTTCAGGGGCTATTTAAAGAGAGCGCAGCTTCTTCCTCTTCTTCTGCGGGGAATGTAGTGCAGTATCTTCGTCTTTTACGGTGATTTTACGGTAAAAGAAGAAGATACTGCACTGCATTCACCGCAGAAGAAGAGAAAGAAGTTGCTCCTCTTTAAATAGCCCCCTGAAGAAGGTGCCGAACCGGCACCGAAACGTCGGGACCCTACGATATTTTAGGGATTGGTTGGGGTTTGCCCTTTCCTTATAACGTTTAACCCAACCAGGCAGACGTCTGCCGAAATGTTCACCTTCATTACTACTACGTGCATGCTTTGGTATGAAATTGACGGCTGGGCAAAGTACCATAGCGAAACCTTAGCAATCTCCATGCCTCAAGCTTCGAAATTTTACGTCTCCGAAAGAAAATTAGCTACGGCGTTCGCATGTAGCTGAATGTTTCCACCAAGAATATGGCATTAACATATAGTCTTACATAAATATAAAAAATTATGGCCCGGACCATCATTGCACTATCTGACGTGGAAACACCCTGCTCAGGCTAAGCTAGAAATGAAAAAACAGTGAGTGAGCAGGTGAGCTGGTGGATGTTGATCATGATGCAGAATACCCCAGACTTTTCTTCAACCAAGTTTTCCAGCTCTTACCACTCTCGGGTATTCTGCATCATAAGTTAGAAATTCAATATCGGCTGCTTCCAGGGTGGTATACACAAGTGCTATATTGGGCCATAGGGCTTTATTTGATCATTCGATTAAAGAGATTGTCCGGTCAAATTTCGTCTTCAATAAAACAATTAAATCCTAATGTTGCTGCGTTTAGGAACACCCTTCGCGTAATATCCGAATGTTTATCATCCTGCACGCAAGAAATTTAAACTAAAACTCTTCCCAAAACACTTTCTAAAAAAAGAAACGGCGTTTTTTGTTTGCATAATTGGCAACCGCGAAAGCTCTGACGTAACATCAGGTAAAGAGCCGCGTTGGGGTGCTGCTTTCGACTTTTCGTTACTTTTCCGTTTAATTTTGTTCAATGTCAGACTAAATATTCGTGGATGTGGGGATTGTCCGTTTTTTATCCGTTTATCCACTTTTATCCGTTTAATTTTGTTGCTATGTCAGACTAGATATTCGTGGATGTGAGGGAATTTTGTTGTGTGGTTGACTGCCACAACCATTGGACGGCAGACAAACGATGTCCTGTCACCGGGCGAAATAGAGTCGAGCTGTCCGTGCGCGAATGTGGACGGCCTATCAGGTTGCAGAATGGTTTCGGTTTCGCCTCATAAATATCATTTTAAAAATACAACTGCTCCTCTAGGATCAATTTATCATGATCTCGCAAGACATGTAACTACGGGTTTTCCCGCTCATTTTAATCGAAATGGGGGTCAATTGATTCCAAGTGCCATTCAATTCAATTAAAGCGCCATTCAATTTAATCCAAACGCTACCCGATTTAATCCCGGGGTCGGTCAATTTCATCCACAATATATATATCCACGCTTTTGTCTTCAGTGGTCGTGTTTCGCTTGCACTTTTGATAAATTCGAGTAATTTTTTATACAATTATATTCTGTTGGGGAACACTGATATATTGCTCACTATTTCGATCTCTTCGAGTTACTTGGCGCACGATTGACATGTGGATTACTCTTTTGGTAACCTCGATTTATTTGTGGCGCACTCGACTTTAACTGATTTGACGTTTTGTTTTGTTTTGTTTCTCGTTACTTCGACTTATTATTGACACAATTCAGATGATATAAGTACAATTCCATTTTCTGATTACTCCTTTTATTACTTTTCGCTATTATTGACACCACTGACTTAAAATCGATCCCACTTCTAACTACTCCGACCTATTTATAACACAATTGACATAATAAGAGTTCAACATTTTTATTATTCTCTCGATTACTTTGAGAAATTATTGAAAAAATATAACTTCGTAGAAGCTCATTTGAGATTCTTATTACTTTTTGGTTATATAGCTATTATTGACACAAACAACTTTATAGAAGCAACCATTTTGTTAATCAGTCGATCACCTTGAATTAATATTGACAAGGGCGACTTCATATAAGTTCACCTAAAAGTTTGATTACTCCTTTGATTAATCCGTGTTACTATTCTCCCAACCGACTTTAAATTAACTAAATTGAACCTAGTGGTTACTTTTTATCTTTCCCCGATATATTAGTCACATAACTGAGTTAATATCAGCATTATTGACATCTTAATAACTTTGAGTAACTAGTGACCTATTTGACTTTATATTGGTCTGACATAATCCTCTCTCATAATTACTTTGAGCTTTTATACCACCGAGTGATTTATTCTGAGCTCAGTTCCCATGTTGATCGCTCTTTTGATTACTTCGAATTACTATTGACGAAATAGAGTTTGATTCGGCCTAATTGACATCATGATTACTGTTGACATTACTTTCAGGAAATTAAAGACCAACCGATTTATTTTAAGCACGAGTCACATTGTGATTACTCTTTTGATTACTTCGAGTTACTATTGACGACTTAATTACTTTGAGCTAATATTCAACCAATCGATTTGTTATCAACTTAATTGATGTGATTAGTGTTTTGGTTACTTAAAGGGCCCTGCAAGGACGTTTTTACTGGTTTTTAATTTGCGCCGAACCTGAGCGCACTGAACGTAGTAACTTAATGAAACTTCTCTTTTCTCGAATTTCGCTTTATTTTAGAAGTTATAGGCAAATTAAAATTACAAAAACAAGCAAAAAATAATTCCCTTCTTGACGTCCTTGGTTGCTTGAGTGGCCGTGACCTAGACGAGGGGTAGTGAGCTCAGCGAGCGGTCACGGCTTCCGCACTCCGTGTCGACGGCTCGAGAGGGCGCCACTAAAGCATGTTCTGGATAGGCTGTATGAAGCGGGCAGCCAGGGCGGCTCACATTGCATTTGCTGCGCGATTAAACACTAATTCGGCATGACACTTTCATTGGCCACAAACGACAGCAAACATGGGGTAAAGATCAGTTCAGAACGGGAGCCACTTCGCGCTGCCATACCGCCAAAAGGCCCAACCGCAAGCCAAAACTGCTCGCCGAAGGCCTCAGGAACGCTCGGAACCGGTCGGATCCTCGAGCCTGCATACGACTGCAGCGCCGCCGCGTACATCCGGGACCTTTCCACGCTCGCCGCTCGTTGGCGCCTGATCCCACTACACCTTTCTGGTATGCGCCGTCTTTTCCACCACTTGGTGGCGGGTATGTCGGCGGGTCATTTCTTGTTTCCGTACTTTGTAAACTGCATTTGTTTCTTTTCTGATCTAAAATACTGAACAAAAACTACTTTTATAAATAATTGAAACGGTTCGCGCCACTTATATTCTGTATTTCGACTAAAAAGAAGATTGAGGCGGCTCTGACCAGTAGTAAGCCCAGGACCAAAGACGTCACATATCGCGCGCTTTCGGCACCGCGGGTCGCCCTCGTCGGTGGAGGAGGTTTCCGCGTCGTCCGATTAAAATATGACGCACTGATATTTAGTTACTCTCTCCGTGCTCGCTGGCTTGCCCGAACCCCGAGGGACGTGGAAACAGGAAAAAAGGTAGACGCTTAAATATGATTGCAGGGCCCCTTTAAAGTCAATATTTACTCAATAGGTTTTATGCCGGCTAATCGACATTATTGTGCCTCTCTTGATTACTTCGAGTTATTATGCAACCAGTTCATCCATTATTAGCTCAATTCCCAATATTATTACTATTTTGATTACTTGGAGTTATTTTTGACCCAGTTGACTTTAATTCGGCCTAATTAACATTGTGATTACCGTTTTGATTACTTTGAGCTAATTTTCAACCAATTGAATCATTATTAACCCAATAGACATGATGATTACCCTTTTGATTACTTCGAGTTACTTTTCACCCAATGAACTTTGATTGGTCCTACATGACATTTTGATGACTCTTGATTGCTTTGAGCTAATATTCAACCAATTATTTTTTAAGCCTAGTTGACTATATAATTACTCTTTTATTACTTTAAGTTACTAATAACCCAGTTGATTTTTTCGGCCTAACTGACATGGTGATGACCGTTTTAATTACTTTGAGCTAATATTAACCCAATTTACTACTCAAAGTAATCAAAAGAGTCATTAAAATGGGAATTAGGTCGAATTATAGTTTAGTGGGTCAAACATTACTCGAAGTAATCATAAGTGTAATAGCAAAGTGAGCTTGGCTCATAATAGATCGATCGGTGATATAATAACTCTAAGTAATCAGGAGAGTCACCAAAATGTCAATTATGCCGAATTAAAGTTCATTGGGTCAATTGTAACTCAAAGTAATCAAACGAGTAATCATCATGTCTGTTGGGCTTATAATAAATCAGTTGGTTGAATATTAGCTCAAAGTAATCAAAGCGGTCATTACAATGTCAATTAGGCCGAATTAAAGTCAACTGGGTCAATAGTAACTCAAAATAATCGAGAGTCGTCATAACGTCAACTAGGCTTATCATAAGTGATTTGGTTGGATATTAGCTCAAAGTAATCAAAAGAGTCATTAAATTGTCGTGTACGCCGAATTACAGTTTATTTGGTCAAAAGTATCCCGAAGTAATCAAAAGAGTAATCAATATGTCTATTGGACTCATAATAAATCATTTAGTTGAATATTAGCGCAAAGAAATCAAAACGGTTATCACAGTGTCAATTAGGCCGAATTAAATTCAACTGGGTCAAAAACAACTCGAAGTAATAAAAAAGTAATAATGATGTAGATTCAGCTTGTAATAGATGAATTGGAGGTATAGTAACTCGAAGTAATCAAGAGAGTCCCCGAAATGTCAATTAGACCGAATTAACGTTAATTGGGTCAATAGTAACTCAAAGTAATAAAAATATTAATCGTAATGTCAATTGAGCCCATAAATAATTTGGCTGAATATTACCTCCAAGTAATCAAAAGAGTCATGATAACGTCAATTAGGTGATATTAAAATCTATGGATCAAAAGCAACTTTAGGCTAGTAGTCAAAAGAGTAATAATATTATGAATTGAGCTAATAATCGTTTAACAATTTTCATAATAACTCGAAGTAATCGCAGAGGCACCACAATGTCAATTAGCGGACATAACCTCTATTGAGTAAATAGTGCCTCAAAGTAATCAAACTACTAATAATCACATCAATTAAGCTTATAACAAATCGATTGGTTGAATATTAGCTCAAAGTAATCAAGTCATCAAGAGGTCAATTAGGGCGAATTAAAGTCCATTGGGTCGCTAGTAACTCGAAGTAATCAAAAGAGTAATTGTAATGTGACTCGTGGCCATAATAAATCGGTTAGTCTATAATTTGCTCAAAGTAATGTCAAGAGTAATTGTGATGTCAATTAGGCCGAGGTAATCGAAACAGTGATCAAAATGGTAACTGAGCTGAGAATATATCACTCGGTTGTATAAGAGCTCGAAGTAATATTGAGACTGAAGATTGTCAATTAGACCAATATGAACGTCAAATAAGTCACTATAGTCCGTTGCAACTCAAGAAGGTAGGGCGAGGGTAACAGGGGCCGGGAGGAGGAAGTAGACGGAACGCTGGAGAAGAGAGGGGGAAACCTCCTTCTCTCTTTAGCGTTCCATCTGCTTCCTCCTCCCCGGCCCGTCTCACCCTCGCCCTTCGTTCTTAGGTTGCAACGAACTATATAGTTACTCAAACTATTCAGGATGTCAATAATGCTGGTGTAAACTCAGTTGTGTGACTAATATATCGGGGAAATATAAAAAAGTAACCACTAAGTTAATTAAGTTAGTTTAAAGACAAGTGGGTGTCTAGTAACACGGATTAATGAAAGGAGTAATCTAAATCTTAATTGAACTTTTATGTAGTCGCGGTTGTCAATTATATTTCAAAGTAATCGACTGAATAATGAAAATGTTGCTTCTATAAAGTTGTTTGTGTTAATAATACCTGTATATTCAAAAGCTAACCATAAGGTAAAATGAGCTTCTACCAAGTTATATTTTTCTCAATAAGTCCTTAAAGTAATCGAGGGAGTGATCCAAAATGTCTGTGCTACTTTTATTTTGTAATTCGTGTTATTAATGGTTCGAAGCAATTAGAATTGCAAGCCATGCCACTAGTAAGCTCTAAATAAAGTCAGAAGTGTCAATAACAGCGCTAAGTAATCAAAAGAGTAATCATAAACTGCAATAGCACTTTTATCATCTAAATTGTGTCAATAATAAGTATTCGGCAAACTTCGCACTTGCAAAGTTAAAAAGTTCTACGAACTTCGAACCACATTCGACGACGCTTCAATCAGTGGGTATACATACTTTACCTGTTTTGAACCCTTAGCGACTGCTGCAAATTACCGCAGACCATGCTGTGTGGATACCGATGCACGATCGTCAATGTGTGATTGCTGTCCTAGAAGATTGACTTGAAGCTCCGAGAGGAAAGCCAAAGAACTGAACTCCGAGTCTCCCAGATCGCCCAGCAAGCCAGCGATCTGGTGGCAGCGAAGGCTTTGCTTGACGTCACGTTGAGCTGTGCCAGCTTTGCCTTGGGCCTTCTGCTGGTTTATACTACACCATATGTTTGAGCTGCACCTGTGAAAAAATTAACGAAAATTGCTCGAAACTTTGGTACTGGAACCACCAGGAGAATCGATGACTTCAATCTTTGCAAGCTTCTACCTGGGAAACATTTTAAATCTTGGAATTGTTTGAATGCAAAAAGCAAAGAAACAGAGAGCTTTATAACTCCAATCTTGGTAGCTTCGCAACATCTCTAATTACAAACACTCTTTCGTGAAGGATGAAGGCTCCAGTTACTGTTGAACAAAAAAAGTACTAAGTAAGATGTTGTAATATACATTAAAGATACTACACAGAATCAATTAAAATTCATGTTTTAAAGGCCACTATCGTACCAGTGTGGCGCCCAGAACACATCTCTGGCTGGTGTTCTTATCGCATTTTACTTTTTGGTCCCTCAATCTTTGCTTCGCGACACCACAAATTACTCATTTTACGGCTAGCAAAATAAGCACAGCAGTGGAGATCATTTTGCCAAACGCCTGTTCCGCAGGTTGAAATGCCTCTGCGCCTTCCATGCCATCACTTCTACAGCCCATCACCAGGATCACTACAAAAAAATTAAACAAGCCGTTGCCTTCTGGGACATATTTTGCAGCCTCTTTCAGACCACTTTACATGCATGGCCCTTATGGGACAAGAGATGTGAGAATATTTGAAATATTAAAATACCGAAGCGAATAAGGCCATATTCGGTTCTGACAAACGAACTTTCAGATTGAAAAGAAAACTACATGAAAATGCCCTTCTGATTGTCGATAGGCCTGATAGTATTGTATTTCTTATTTCAACATGGGTCAACCCTTTCCCGGAATTGTTATGTCAAAAATAGAGGTCAACCTGCAAACGTAGCCAAGATTGACCTCCAAAATTTCCAAGCCTCATGAGCCGAGATGCTTTGGTGCAGTGCACCAATACCAGATGGTGAAGCTTGACTTGATCAGCGAAGCGCTGCAGCGTGAAGGCGTGGTTCACTTAATAATAATACATTTTTGCGCATCCTTACATAAGATGCTAAACACACCAGTCGAAGAAGTTCCAGAAGCTGCAGCACCAGGAAGCCTCGGAGCGGAAACTAAGAAGGGCTAATCAACACCATTGCAATATAATATGAATGAGGTTCATTCTTTTTCAGTACATCTCCAAGTCACAAAAATGCATCCGATATAATCAACTCTAAATAAATCCACACAAGTGCAAAGAGAAAAAGGCATGGCGAGGCAAGCATTGAACTCTTCAAAATTGCCTAAAACTGTTGGCTGGAGCTCTTTGTAGTGGTTTTCAATAGAATAATACAGTGGCAGAACCGCGAGTTCATTCCAGATGCTCAATTAAGCCTTAGGTACACTGCTCAACGAAACGAAATGGGCCAGCGGAGCGTGTGGCCTCCTATATTGGAGTTGCCATTTGCCGGTTGAAACTGCGCTTCTTGGTATCACGAGTCGGACATGCGCACAGCTTAGTGAGTCTACAGTGGCTCTTCGTGTACAATCCCCAGAGATAATAACTTCAAGCGATGAGTCTGCAGAGTGATCGCGTCCTTTTTGTTTGTTTATTCACTGCCTTATATTATCATGATGTGAAAAACTAAAATTTTTGCTTGTTGTTTTTTTCGGTTACAATACTTCGTCCAGCTATAGGACATTTGCTGGGCAAACTATAAGCTTAATAAAATTTTAAAAAATAACAATGTTGGAAGTTGCGCAAAGCTCTGAAATGCGATCATGCTGGTGTTTCTTACTTTTCCAAAAAACAACTCGCATTTTCATTTTTTTCTTTTTTTATGTTTGGGAGAAGATAAATTTCTGCGCGGCATTACGATAGTGTAATGTGGGGTCTGAAGAAGAAAGAAATGCGTGTTCGCTTTGCACATTTGTGGCTTGCCGTTCTTATATTGGGGGGGGGGGGGGGTTACAAAGCGCAAAGAGCCACCGCATGCTCGGGTCAGTTGTGCACATTTCCTGTTCGCGAAACCAAGACGTGCGGTTTCCACTGGCAGATGGCACATCAAGTACCAGAGGCGAAACAAAATGGGCGCTCCACTAGCCCATTTCGTTTTGTTGAGCACTGTACTTCAAGAAAGGTACTTCACAAACTCGACAAGTCTTAGCAGGAGAGGTAGTGGTTACGATAACAAGCCTCATTCTTCTCTTGTTTGCTTTCACGTTATGAAACTTCTTGACCTGGGTTTACATAATAAAACCTCTTTGTGGTGGAAAGTCAATATAGTTCAGTCTAGAACGAAGAAAACGTCGAAGCGGCAGGACTGCGACTGAACTGGTCAGACATTTCTACAAATTTGATGTCCCGGACGATTTACCGATTTATATTGCAATATCTCGACGAGGAAACGAACAACTAAGCGAGAACGCGCAACACACCAAACGCAGTACCGGTCCAACACACCGGCACACTTCTTAGTGTTCACCTTTCTAGTTGAAGAACCTTCAGGTCTGTTTCACTCATGTAGGGGTGTGTCTCCATCTAAAAAGAGCCACTACGCAGATTGCCAGTTTCTACCTTGTCAGCACCCGTCTGCCACCTCAGGTCGCCGTTGAAATCAACAACATGCTGTCCCAACACCCCACCTACAATCATCTCAAATCTGCCCCCCTCGCTCAGACAATGATATTGGAATACTTACGTATCCAACGGCTACTGACTGAACAAAGAGCTTGGGGACCGTCGACCCTTGCAGCTTCTCCATCAAACGAGTCGGCTGCTGGTCTCACAGAACTCTGGTGGTAACGATACGATTCTGCGTGAGCTCTTCCTGCAAAATTGCTTCCGGAAAACATGAGAATGATTCTTGCCGCTGTAGAAGACCTGCCGCTGGATCACGTTGCGGAGCTAGTAGACCCCACTGCTGACCATTCCGTGCCCGCTGTTCACGTAGTCACCATGGATGCCTCACTTACCTGGGTGATTGAGGCTAAAACGATGAATTAAAAATCAAGCAGTTGGCTGTTGCCATTGCCGCCTTGCGCCCTTCCAAAGACTGCTCAGCCAGATCGAGACAGCGTAGTACCTCTCGGGTTCACTCATCCTCTCGCCGCACTTTCAACTTAGTGAACAGTTGACGTCCTGGTCCCATCGCAGAGTCGGCGACCAAGCCATAGGTCGCACCTTCACTTGTTCCTGGATGGGAAATGCCGGTCCAACATAAATGGTGGCAAGTGCTCCTGACTAGCCATCCAGCTGCCTATTTTATGTTTTCGACACCCTTACATGCTTCCAGTCTCGTGCACACTGGTGCAGAAATTAGCGCGTTGCCTTCTTCCTCTTCTGACAGTGAGCTGCAACCGTCAAAACCGTGACTTTGGCGGCGTTTGTGGCCATTCCATGCAGGATGGAGCTTTCTGTCTTTATTGCACTTAAAATGCAACTCTGCAATCTAGTAATTCTGAAAGAGACACCAATGCACAATAAATTAACAGTCTTGATTTTCTGACTAGTACACCAACCTTGCCGGCAGTCCTTCATTGCAGTAGCCGAAAGACTTAAAAGAGAAGGTGAAAATGCCTTAAAATGACTGCTGTCCGAAGATCTGCTCGCCCGAGGAAAGTTTGGGGCTATCCAGGGGCCTGGAAAGCACCCCTTATCTTAACGTTTTAAAAATTTCAATTCCTGAAAAAAAAAAATGTAAACGTGTTTATCGGTAAACGTTTCCTAAAACCTACAAGCCAAGAACCCACCCTCCTCAATCCAGAATCGATCAGTGACATCACCGTGTAAACGGTGCAGTGGGCTGGCGCGACGGTGGACATCACAAACGTGCCGCGTGACTAAAGTCCCCTTTGCGAATATGAGGTTCCCCTGGCCGTTACATGTTCGCAAACTTAGTTTCAGGCAAAAAGAATAATAAAAGGCGTCTACGCGCACGTCCATAGACCACATGTCCCACGGCATAGCCACGGAATTTCCCCTGAACACTTGCCGCAGCGTTGAGACAGCCAGACATATAATGGCTTGGAACTACGGATTATCTTTTCTATCCGTGGCAATGCTCGGTTACAGATACCGCCAGAAACATAAACAGCCACGGCAATCATCTTCGCAAAGATGGGGTAACTCTTTGCGAAGAATGATATGTCAATCCGGGGACGCACGGATAGCTGCTTGAAGCTCGCGGCCGTTTTCAAATTATATCTCGATAAAATTTGCGTTTTTTGCTGACAAGAAACGTGATTGAACAGAGAACAGCCTAAGATTGCGTATAAGAAGAAACAAAATACTGAACACTCATCGAAGAACGTATTCCAACTCCCGCATACACGAAGTGCCTGCGTAACCGACGACCCCATGCCTGATGTTACGTCCCACGCGTAATGGCAGGATGTCCGCCATTGACACTGGTGAGATTCAGAGTGCAGTTTCGTACACACACTAATGAATGGTTTAGTTGATATTGTGACGTAATATATCAAAATAAAAATGACGTTTGTTTATATTTGCGCTCACGTAACGAGCGCAAAAACTTGAGCACTTTCGGTTTCGACCGAACAATCCCTACAACAAAGAAACTCGAAGAAACCCACGAATATATTGTTTATAATGAAAAGCACAAAGCCACGAAACTTAAAAAAAGAAAAAAAACGATGTGAGCATTGTAAATTTATCTATATGCAATCATTTTCGGTAGTTCTAAAAACCGGCACAAAATAAACGAACAGAAAGCTATAAAGATGAGTACCATCCCAAGTAGCACAACACGCCGGGGTGGGGATGGGGCGGTATTAGCCTGCCGGGATACTGATACCGGCCAGCGCCGGAAACGCCCCAAGGGGCGACATCGGGCCGAGCCCATTGCCGGAATCCGGCCAGTACCGGGAACTTATTGGGACACCGGGACGTCGGGAATACGGGATGTTCCCAGTGAGCTCCCGGCACAGATCCCCGGCATGGAACCAGTGGTACGGCAGGAAACCATCAGTGTGCCAGTGTATTTCCGGGTCAGAGCCAGTGGTACGGTAGGAAACCATCAGTGTGCCAGTGTATTTCCGGGTCAGAGCCAGTCCAATTGCACGATCAGTTCCAGACGTAATTGCAGATCAGTGCCAGTGCGATTGCGGATTAGCGCCAGCGTATTTGTCATTCAGTGTACCCAGCACAGAACCACTAGGATGCTAGCTATGTCAGGCTTCGAAGCCCAAGTATGACATTCTACTGCATTAAAATTTTGAAGAGCTAGCTTTTCGGTAGATCAAATTCACTTAAATATGGAAATGATACATTTTTCAATCAGAACTATTTTATGGTTTTCCAGATCTTGTATAGGTGCTGACCGTTTTTAATATGTTTTTCGGACTTGAACCTAGACAAGTCAGTTTTGTATTTGTCGAATTTTAAGAAACAATTCTCTGTGAACAATTGACTTTCCCCATGTTTAAAGTACGCTCATGGCAGTTATGGTTACTTGTTGAAACGACGTCCTATTCATCTGCCACCCAGATACATATGGTTGGTAGTACAAGAAGGGAACATACAAAATGCTTTACCGTGACGTTGTTCTTTATTGTGACTCGTGCATCCATAGCAGCCAGCTCCTCTGCCAGAGTGTCCCTCATTGTCAAAGGCGGTTGGAGCCACCGGTGGAGTGTCCGTCTTTTTAACTCTATTGCCCCTGCCCGCCTCCCTCCCGCCTCCCTGCCCGCCAGCTGCTTCCCCACCGCGTCCGGGCTGCACCCTGGAGTGCAACTTTGTATGGCATTTGTAAAAAGAATTGTCAGGTCACACAGATTAGTTGAGGGACAGGGGAAGCTGCCAATATCTTGCATATTATGCTACACGCAAGGTGCTGTTCACAGACTGCAGTTTGTGAGCGTTTCCTTTGTGTAAATAGAAGGTCCCTCGCCTAGCCTACAATCCAAAGATGACAGAAAGGGAGCACCACAGAGGTGGAGATTCTAGGTTTGGCTACCACACTAAAGGTGCAGATTTTATGGAGGCATATGGCTGTTTCATGCAACCTCCTATTAATCTGAAATTGGGAGGGGGGGGGAGCGCACGAGATAAGTGCCTCAAAAGAGAGCAAAACTTCCTTAACTGGCACCCCACAGACCAAGGCCTCCAAATGGTCTTCATTAGATTTTTAACCTGGAAACTAACAAGATAAAAAGACAAGACCAACAAAATATTTTTTCACAGTTACTTCAAAGTGCTGCTTTTGAGTATGAAGGTTCTGAAATTGCCAACACTGGAGTTATTCATAATAGAGAATGGAAGCCGAATTTAAAAGAAGACAGGAACTGACATCTTAAATTTTGCTTACTACAAGACTTAATTGTCAACATATTTCAAAGTTTTTGCTTGTCTGTTGAGCTCCAATAGATATATAATCAATTTAATAACTAGTAATGAATATGCATCATCGATGACCACCTTGCACATTGTGGTGTCCTTGAACCTTGACTTTCCTCGGTAGCCCAGGAGAGAGGACGGCTCCTGCAGACTTGCTTCGAAAACAGGCGTCCCACCATCTCTCGCACAACCTTTGACCGGGTCTTGCTGTCTCCTAGAGACAGGAGCTGCTCCTCCTAGAAAGACAAAATGTGTTCTCGACATGTCAATAAAGTTATTGACACGCAGATACAATGGTATGAATAGGTCTCATATAAGAGGATGTGAATGCCCAGATAAATGAAGCAAGCCACACTATACATGCATCAAAATGTTACAATATTTACTGGAGAGATAATGAAAAATATTTGAATGTAAGGCGACCTCTACCCGTCTTAAAACAAACCAGAAAGGTTAAAACATATCTTGCATACTCCGCGAAATCTCATTAGTCAGTCGCATTTGTTGCATCATTGTTAAAATTGCGCAAACGTTTTGATGGATCCATCTTTACTCAATGTCTCGTCAGCATCGGCTCAGTAATTTTAATAATGTATGTGGTTCTTAAAACAGTGCATTCAAGACCCTACACATCTTGAATTTGTTAAAGCTATGTCTGCCGGCTAGTCACCCTGCACATTTCTCGCCTCGTAATTTTTTCCATCTGTTCTTTTTTCTATTATTTTGCCTTTTTGTTAGATTTATTTTGATACCTTTGCTTACGTTCCTAGTGTTTCAGCGAAGAATAACAAACAAAAAACTCTTTCCATGGACAAACTGTTACCCACGGCGGGCGTCAGGGAGTTCAAAATCTTACCAAGTAGCTAAATAATTAAATAGATTTACTAATCATATTTTTAGTTTGGGAAGAGAAAGATATGGTTCCACATTAGAGACCTGCTGAGCATCATGAAAAGCCACTAAATCAGCTAATTTCAGAAAGGTGTAAGGCAGGCCCATTAACATACTTGCGTTTGACAGCGACCGACTTCGACACGACCGGTTTTTAAATGGACACTGACAGGGTATTTATGCTCACCGAGATTTTTATTTAAACATAACTTGTGAGAGCCTAACTACTGAGAATGCAATTTGCTGCTCGAAATTCGTTTTCTTTCTGCCCCAAAACTACCGTTTGAGAATTTGCTGATTTGACGCGCGCTCACTCTCTTTTCCATGGTCATGTGCCGATCAAACTAGCGTACCAAATATATTCAAAGTCGTGGGTCATCTAAGGCACCCGTTCAATATTAAAAATATAAAATAATATGAACACCATTTATTGTGGCTTGCTGCAAATACTTTAATTGAAAACAAAAATTACAGCTCACAGGAAGTACACGTACGTACTACGTCATTCTCAACATGACAATGTACTGCGGGCTGGACGACGCGAGGGCGGCGCACGATGGAACAACGTTGCGACGGACCTGGAACCGCTACTTGGAAACTGTCTTTCGCTGTAGTGGTCAATCGATCTTCAAGCGCAGAACTGCGAAACAATCGCACGACAAACAGTGCATCCAACATCGTAGTCGTCGTCGCGTCAGTCTGCTTCACACTCCGGAGACACGGAGTAGTGGAAAAAAAAACTGCAGGGAGCGATAGCCACGTGACTTCCGGCACCCTCTCCACCTCCACATTTCCCCCTCCTTCTCGGTACGCTTAGTCGGTCATGAATCTCCGTTCTCATATTTCGGTTTCAAAACAGTTCTGTTTTTTGTTGTTTTTTTCTATTTAAAAAGATACGTGATTTTGCAGCAAAATATTGAATGTGTCTTGACACCATTACAAATGTTGTGACGGCTTACGACCAGCTGCGCTGCTGCGGAGCCGGTCGCAAGGCGTCACGAAAGTCTTAAACACTGGTTTTTAGCCTCTCCAGTCGCAAGTGTGTAACGCGACGACAAGTTCGCACTTTCCACTTTTCCCCCGCTTCCTCCCATTCCCCCTTCCACCCTGTCTATCGTTGCCTGTTTCCGCCTCCCCCATGGTGAGGAGGACCTTCTGCCTTGCAGAATCTCGTGTCTGGTCGTCGGCCTTTAAGGTTGATTTACCAAATATTACCTCAAAAGTGCTCATTCTCTTCACAGAACGATCTGCAATTCAAGAGGGAGGCAATTCGTGAAATGCAGGATAGAGGCTACAGATGAAAGGTTTGTTAATAATGCAACCACCAACCATGCATGCATTTTTTTTCTCGATTTGGTACGATAGAAGGTTTACAGGGGCCGCAGCTAGCGAAACCAATCAACTGTGACTTGTTTATTTTTATTTTTATAGGGACACTCTAAGGAACGGGAAACGAAGCAGTCGAGGATATATCTATTCTACCGGTCCTAAACCACCAGACACAGTGAAGAAGTGAATCATCTAGATTAATTGTGTCACCCCAAAAATTGACTGCCAGACTTATCGCCTCTAAAATTCGCCTCTATATCCTCACGACAAGCTTCGCCATGCATCGGGACTGGTGTGGCGGACCGCGAACAGCGGCTTATGTAAGTAGTGTTTGTAAAATAAATAAAAATATATGCAGCAGGAAAGTACCAAGTGATTTGTTGTAATAAAGATGTAAAAAGTAATTTCGTTATATTTATGTACTATGTAATTGTAAGTGACTTTTGTGGTGGTAATTAGTAAAGTAATTTAATTACAAAAGAAAAGTAATTTCGCCACCTCCGCAAAGGTTCAAGCATCCCCTTTGAGGGGGAAGCCCCAATAAGGACTCTGATTTTACCTGTTTGTCTTGGTGTGACGCGAACCACGCACAATATGTACCAGAAAATTCAAATACCTTTTCGTTAGCAAGAATTATTAACACAGGCTGTAAGTTTTCTTAGCAGGAAAAACATATAAAGTCTCTACGATACTTTAAAATTGTTGGTCACCGATGAGTGTACTTTGTCAGACAATTTATTTTTCTCCTCGCTTTTGAAATTTCAGGTAGCCTTTCTGTAAATAACATAAATCTGTGTTAATGTAGTTTTCTGGATTTTTTTTACTCCTCTTTTAATTTTGAGTTTCCACGAATTTCAGTTGAATTTAGATGCGCTCTCAAAGGAAGGCCTCTGTTGTAAATCCCGCCCTAATCCCAATGAAAATATTCATACGAAATGTTTAAAACATCTCACAAATTGTTTTGCTTGCCATATCAGTAGTACACTTAAAACGTTCATATAGGTTTGTTCAAAATAATTGGTTTGAATGATAATAGAAGTATAGTGAAATCATGTTCAATATAATGAAAGCAAATACGGAAGTAATTGCGGAGCTATAAAACGTTTTTGCGCGAACATTAGGTAATGCGAAGACAAAACATATAACAAAAGAAAAACGAAACTGATGTGAAAATTACGGAAGACCTATTGACGTTACCAGCTTCAGTATGGGAAATGTAACACGTCAAATACCAATTCGCACCATAGAATAACCTGGCTGCCAAGTTTATCATGCAATAACCAACTTTGGGTCAAACTCCGCCTCCGATTCTGACCTGACCCCGTCAACGTCGAACGTTCAAGTGCTCCTTCTTTTTTTTTTTTTGCATCTATTGAGCCATTGCATCTCCGATAAGAGAAGACTCGTCGATAACACGTCTGACCGTCCAGTCGATGAGCTATTCTCCGTAGTTGCCGCCATTAGGGGGCGTTCTCAATACGTAAAAACGGAGGTGGGGTGAGGTAGATGAGCATCATGCCGGCGTACTGTCGTGTGTCTGTTCGGCCGCGATGCGTGTTCAAAAGCTAATAGTCGTATTGCGCTGGCTTAAGTTTACTTATAATGCTCACGCTTCAACCTATTTGCTTTTGTTCCGAGTTTATGCTGCAGATGTGACACGATTTCGAGCATCCTTGGGAAACAAAACGTCGTTCTATGCGGAGGCACGTGTCCGTCGCTCTATTGTTTCCTGAAGTGACATGTTTCTGTACAAAATAACAAAAACACCGGACGGGTTCGGACCAGTCGATTTCACAATGCCAGACATCAGACTAGTCCATGTCTGGCATTGTGAACGCGTTGCCGACCGCCGTTACCGGTACTTCGGGTGCGTGCATGAGCTCACTGACGCGCGTGCGGGAAAATGTATACCGTTGAACCTTTGCACAGGCGTCGGAACTTTTAGGAGGTGTTGATTGAGGGGGGGGGGGGCGCACTGGCGCCATCTATCGGATGGCCCTTGTACCCTTCTGATCAGCGTATTTTTTCACCATGCGCTTGAAATACTTTTGACACTCTCGCAAGATATAATTTCGCATAGATTTGATCCCGCATAAAAGGCAAAACGTACAATCTAGCTAAACGTTTCGGCACACTCGGAGCCAGTGTGCCGTAACGCAGCCAATGACACCCAAGCGTAAATGTGTGAACCAGCCTTTAAGGTTAGGCGAACTAATGAGGCACCCTGTCATTTTAAAGGGTCGATAAAAGAGATAAGTTTCTCTTTTATTTTTATGGCGATAGGTCAATATACGCTTTCAAAGCGTCGTAAGAAATTTAAAATAGCGATAAAGCGTAGTCCCTCCTATTCAACACACGAGCAGATATCGCGACGTGCCTTTTCTCCTGAGAGATCCTAGAAGAAAGGGCGTGTCACGATGTTTGCTCGGGTTTATAATGATTGTAATCTTGGATTTTCTATGACGCTTGGGGAGTTGGAATTGAATTCGCGCCACGAAAAGGCAAACTCAAAAACCGAGCCACTGTTGTTGTTGTTGTTGTTGTTGTTGTTGTTTTTAATTTATTTGTTACTGGTTCATTTAGTGCCTCATTTTTGAACGTATACTCACGTTTCGAGGTGTCCTTTTTATGTAGGTGTTCTTACTTTATTCAGGGTGTGGTTAGTAGGTAGACGGCTTATGGTCTTTTTGTTAAATTATTTTTAGGTGTTCGCTTTATCCTATTGTTCGAAAAATTTAGATCATATACTGTATTAGAATACGGTAGCTTCATCAAAATACAATAAATGAACATGTCGCCGATATTAGGAATTGTTTTTCTTTTTTTTTTTAAACACGTGCTTTAAAATTACTGCTGCATCCGACAATAGAAAACAATGTGTAGTGAGCACTCTCAACTGAAGCGCACGGACAACAATACTTTCATTTTAACCATGTTTCGGGGTTCAAACACTGGTTTTGGAGCGTTGAGCAGAAGCGAGCAAACCTCAGTGATGCCGCTAGTTTCGGAAAGTTTCGTAAAATTGCCAGAACACATTAAGCGCTTTAAATTTTAGAAGGCTCGACTTTACAAACTACTTGCAAATATCAAAATTTTTAATACAAATACGATTTCTTTTAGGAAGAACAGGCACGTAACCCGCCGAACATCGAAACACGGGAAAAGATGTCCTAAGAATGTTTCGATAAACGAACGCATATACTGCACGTGCAACGCAAGCATTATTGCTATAAAAGCATATTTGCGATATGTAGACAATATATACACACTGTTGTTGTTTTTTCTCGAGAACTTTTATGGAAATACTTTTTTATGTTCCGATTTCAGTCTCGTTTTTGAGTTAGGTTTTCGCACATCTGTGCCCGCATTTACTTTCGGCTGATTTGAACGCACACCGCTTCCGGAAATGTATAAATTGTGTGCCCTGCAGGCGATAAAAGTGTTTTCGATTTCGCACTCGCCTCATTCCGACAATCATGTGATAAAACGAGAAAACTGTTTGCGGATAGAACGGACGAACGTCCTCGTGTCACGCAAATAGCCTACCGGAACTCGAACAAGCGAGTCATTATCAGTGACAAGAAAGAAAAACAGCACTAATCTTGACGTTTTGTGAGAGACAAAGATGATTGAAAGGCAAATAGGTTAGCCTATGCGCATAGTCCTGGTTGACTAATCAGCACTTTGGGGAAAGGGATAGGGTGAAAAAGATTTGCAAAATAATATCAAATGATGAAGAGAACATGAACGATGATGACTTAATGAGAATTACTTTATCTTATGAACTAAAGACGCCAACCCCATATTTCCCACAAAAACAATCAAATTTTTTAAGGAGTCTTTTAGCGCATTGCAGCTTGTAGCACGTGGAACGAGAGCTTGAGCTGCAGAACCCAGGGATCCTGGGTTCAATCCCCATCTCTGCCAGTTTCAATCTGCATGAGTATCGTATCGGCGGGCGGTAGTATATCACTACTGCGTTACGGAAGTTGAAGACCGCAGGCCAGCAGTAATACTACACTGGCAAAATGTCTCATCTATAGTGGAGACAACAGACACCAAACGGGGCTGACTAATTCGAACTTCCTTCTGCATAAACAAACACACAACACAATTATATTTAGGAAGCATTAGACTCAACTTCAGTCGACGGGCATGTTTTTTTTTAATTGTAAATTATCTATTATTCACTTTTGATATTTCCATCATAAGCATCTGTCTTCCGGTGGAGTGGAGGATGCATGCAATCTAAAGTTATTCTTTAATGTCTGGAGTGCTTCAAGCTAGAAAATTCGGACTGGCGGCGTTCTAAATTTTGCGAAGAAACTCTCTTTCGAATCGAAAGACTTTTTTTAAACGTTATTTAAAGATTACGACGTCTATTTGACGAGAAGTATCGGACGGTAAGTGAAACATCACGTTAGAATCCAAGGAGCCGAGGAAAGAGTGAAAGAAATCGGAACAAACCAGATACGATATCATCTCCCGGCCGTCCGACAAAATGCAGATGCAGCGCCCGATCAGGAGTGGGAGATCAAAACGCTCGACAAAGAACAAAGATCGGGTTGGTGAAAATATAAGAATCAAAGAAATAATAAAAACACTTGGGGACAAGGACAGACAGCACAGTTCTTTCAACTAGCAACAAACATTTACTTATGTCTCCTTTAATACGTACTATCTCCCTCCCAAATTTTTAAACTAAAGAAGATACATGAAAAATATATATATACAATCGCAAAAAAGACAAAATCCCCCTAAAACTGGAAGATTAAGA
This sequence comes from Ixodes ricinus, assembly GCA_037355805.1. Taxonomy (NCBI): domain Eukaryota; kingdom Metazoa; phylum Arthropoda; class Arachnida; order Ixodida; family Ixodidae; genus Ixodes; species Ixodes ricinus. Next base: position 171,832 of record JAZHYW010066009.1, read on the forward strand.
AAAAGGAACTAAGAAAAAAACACATTTTACAAATTAAGATAGATGAGCCCTTTGACTAATTCAGCTCTGGCTTCAGGTAGTTCATCTCGAATCTGGACAACCCAAGAGAAGGAGCAGCGATGTTGTGTTCGTCACCGGCTATCCTGTATGCTTCAATAATCTCTCGGCCGAGCTTGTTCTTGTGTCTTCCAATTATGCTGGTGTCCTGGAACCGAGCTTCACAGTTCGTGCAGAGGCGCTTATGCAAAACGACTGGATGAAAAGAGTCGCTTGAAGCACGGGAAACCTCGTGGACGTGCTCTCGTTGGCGCGTGTTCAGGCAACGCCCTGTCTGACCAATGTATCGGTCACCGCATGAAAGAGGGATGGAGTATACCACTCGCTCTTCACAGGGAACGGTCTGATTGGCATGTTTGATGGAACATCCTTTGGGGGCTTCGTTGTTGTTCATTCTTCTGCAAAGTTGCTTTAAGCGCAACCTGCACGAGAAGACGACTGAAGTGTTGAAGCGCGCTGCAATTCCCTTCAGTCTGTGTGCGGAGTTGTGCATGTATGGTAAGGAGATAACAGGTGAAGCCCTACTATACGTGGAGCACGGGGCCTTTGGATAGCTCAAATTAACTTAACAAGAATGGTACTCAGTAGATCTTGCGGATATCCAGCTTTGAGGAGACGTTCTTGTTGTTCTGAAATGCTTAAGCCAACCAAGTGAGAACAGAATTTGGCGCGAGAAGATGAAAGGAGGGACCGAATGATTCCATGTTTCACCAGTTTTCCGATATCGTTGTTGGAAGGCCCAACAAATGCCGGTCGGAAGAAGATGGAGACGAAGATCGAGATACTGGAGAACATCGAATGAGTTGTCTTCTCTTGTGAAATTCAGGACTGAAGATGAAGCGTTAAACGCGTGAACTACAGAATCAGAAGAAACTGAGATCAGGTGAATGACTAAATAATCATCCACATGACGAAAAACCTGGAAGCTGAGTGCCAACTCTTCAAGGCGTGCTTTGATCTCCCGGTCCACATACAGAAGAAGGATTTCGCTGAGGACCGGGGCGAGGCATGAGCCATTGCAAACACCTTTCTTTTGCCTGAGAATTTCCTTTCCATGTTTGACAAGTGTTGATTGTAGATAGAGGGCCAAAAGGTCTAGGAAACCCCGTTCAGAAACCCCAGAAGAGTTCTGAAAGTCGCATGGGCCATGTTCGTGGATGGCACTTGATACAGAATCCATTCGGAATGCGGGATCTACTAATCGGTAATATAATTCCTCAATGTCTAACGAGAACATGGTATAGGCCTCGGGAGTAGAATGAAGGTCATGAAGACGAGATACTAGTTCTGTAGAGTTGGCAACTCGGAAAGGTTAGTTGAGACTGATCGAAGACAGATGCTTTTGTAGAAAAAAAGCAAGAGGTTTCTGTCAGCCTCCTTTTTCAGAAATTATGCTTCTTATGGGAACTCCTTCTTTATGGGTTTTCGCCGTGAAAAACACATTTAGATATTGCTGGAAAGGAGCCCCAATAGCAGCTCTAAGGGCCAGGAGATTAAGGGAGCAGCAAAGTTGCTTTGACTTTGAGCGGAGAGAGCTTGAAGGCCTAGTCTCAAGAGTGTCGAAATTCTTTTTTTAATGCCTGGCTCACCTTCTGTCCATAGGAGCCTTCAGCTAAGATGACAAAAAACACCGGTATTCTTTGATTCCAGTAGCTTCAGGTGAAATTTTCGCAATTCTTCAACAGTAGCCCGGATCGGAACTTTGCCCGTGGGGGAGGAGGACGGGCGCAGACGGATCGGACTCTAGCATCACGAAATGCTTGCCGGTCTTGTTCTGGAATGTGAGTCGCAACAGAATGGACTGAAGTTAGTTGGTCGACCCTTGTAGTTGGAATGTTCGGAAACACTTGGGACCCCTGGAAAGGAGATCCAAGGTGCCAGGACAGTGTCGATAGTCACATAGAACGACCGGAAGCTCAAATTTCGTTTTATGGTCTTATGGTGAGAACTGGTCACACCGGTGACAACTTCCTTCCATGAAAATTTGAGAAGATTGGACGCAGCTTTTTGGAGGAACCGGAAAGATGGGTGGGTTCCATACGCTGCACCAAAGATGATGGTCGTCTGTTGTGGGAGGATCGTCTTTATTAGGCATAGCTGTTGTGAAACCTCCTTCCTTGAAATCTGCATGA